>APFE031255025.1:91957-148197 GCA_000404065.3 Pinus taeda | reverse complement strand
TGAATGTCTGTGAGAGAAACTTTGCTGACTTTTAATGTATCATGATTAGTAGACAATATGAGAGTTTTGAGGAACTCTAATACTTCACTAATTCTAGCCATTTTTTTCTTCAATGTCAGATTTAGACCTTAAAAACTGATCACAACTACTACTTAGTGCAGAAAAGTAATACCCACTCACAATACACAACAATATCCTTTATAAATGTGCAGCAAATGAATCAAGGAATCAATGCATATATATGTAGACAGAGACTATCATGAGTTTTAATACCACAACTGGGGCAGCAGCAACTGCAAACTTGATTGGATCCTTCAAATACTCCTTCACTTTCTAATAAAAAATGATGGCTATCAAAACTTCAACAATTATAACACAATTCTCTGATCTTACCACTTTCTGGCAATGAAGATAGCCAAAGAGAGTAAATTCCAGCAAGGACTTCAGACCCAGAATCATGCTCCAACACTTGCTCAAGTCATAGGCATTGGAATGAGTCTCTAACATGCTGAAACAACAGTAATAGACCTCCTTACATGTCCAAATACTTAGAAAACTGTACATTGCTAGTCCTTTGGCTTATATTAGTCAACAGTATAGTGTTTCGTGGCCCCCACAATGTCAGAAAAACTCCACGCAGAAGGGTATCACAGCTATGTCCAGCAGAGGTGGTGCATTTGACCCACGTTCCAATTGATACGCATAGGCTGCACCAAGTAGATGCACCAAGTTTGGTTATCTAGCTTCCGCACATAACAGGAGATGATTTTTTCTTGCCTCGACATCCCATCTTTAACCTGAGGCGATGATACAATCAGAAAAATTCCAATTTATGGATGATGTTTCCAGCACTGGAATCCTGCGTTACCCCGCAAGCTTCATTGCTGCAAAAAGGGCGAGAAATCAAGCATGGCGATTACTGAAAAAGTGTAGTAGAGCCGAGGGAGTAGCAGGAGGAAGGGGGGATTTATGATTGAGAAGTGGGTGAAAAAAAAAGAAAAGGGAATCCAACAGTAGGGTTGTCAAAATGACCTGCGCGTAGCCACAAGATGTATTAACTGAGAGACATAGAGGGCTCGACTCTTGCACAAGAGTAGGCCCCACATCCATCAGAAAATATACGGCTTGGGAACAATAAAATATAGTCCCCACAGATGTACATTCAACTCATTTTCTCACATGCAGTCCACAGATAACACAGAAACCATTCAGTAGTTGGAATAACCCATCGCTGTCACCAGGTGCTCGAGCTTCTCTTTCCAAGAGGAAAATCAAACAACTTCCTTTCACAATTCAATTACCACGATAAGAATAATGCTCTCCAAAATCAATCAACTTCCCTTCCAATTCCACTGTCCCGTAAATGAAACAGAGAAATTCAAATCCCAAAACCGACTTGCCAAACTGTACGAAATTAAAATTTAAATGTCAGGCGTGCGTCCACCATATGCTGTGGTTTCAAAATCACAACAGGTGTGTATATTTGATGCTCTATAGCACAAGTAATTTACAAACTTTCACACGCATTCTCATATGTATGCCAGGCTTCAGAATCACCATGGGCATATATGTCCAAATTTCATGTGAAGAATAATATTCTTACTAGAGAAATTAATAACAAAACACCAATGTAATAAAGAAAGTTTAGATTGCCATTCTGGAGTCTTCCTTATGTCATAAGATCATTTATATTGCTTACCATAAATCTTAGTGACTTTTATATTCAATTCATCGGACGTGTAAAATCCATATCATTAATTGAAAAGCCAAACTTAATATGTGAACAGTATGAATACCCACCAAGTAATTACTTACGGGAAATGGTCCGAGCCCTGACTTGAATCATTACTTTTTTTGGCTACATGCAATACCGCTTTTTTCACTGTTGTTTTAATTCACTGTTTCATTGAATCCTCAACAATCAACCCCAGCATGTAAACTTTCAGGAATCCACAATAAAAGCAAAAAGCGGATGCAAGAACGTAATGTCTTTTGGTTCCGGGGAAGTTGTTGTAATTGTTGTCCAAAAACTCGTATTTAAAACAACGCATATGTCAGCTATGCAAACAACGCATAAATTTCACCTACCGCCCTTGCATCCCATTTGGACAATGCACGCATTTCATTTTCAATCCCATTTCCTTTTACCACCACCGGCATATCAATATAAAGTCGTCACCAATTTAACCCAATTGAACCGTGCAGTTTAAATAGACAGCGGAGGGAGGATCCACCATATAGCCAATCAATGCGATTTCATTGAATGTAACAGCTCAGAAGTTGAACCGTCTTCCATCAGTGACAGAATTCAATGGTCCCTCATTTCTCTCTCTGAACATTCAAAAAGAGCACCATGACATTCAATGTTGCCTAGTCATTCAGCTAGTAAAACGCATTGGCAAATATTTGATAGTCTCAGCACAGAATACTGATATAGAAAATGCTCTTAGAAAATAATGTATACTAACAGTGCTCGTAAATGATATGAGTTGTTTCAGAATTTCTTTCAGGAACTATATGTAGTTGCAGCATAAAAATCGGCAAAGAATTGCATGTAGTGTTAATAGGGATGGAAAATAATAGGCGGCAGGACAAGCAAACCATGTCAGGGTAGCACATTATATATGCATCAAAATTATATGCCAGGGCAGCGCAGCGCTATATGCAGGTGATGATAAAAGGTCGGTCAGAGAAGAGCAGATACCAGCAGCCGTATTAATAGGTGGCAGCTAAAATTTAGCTGAAGAAATATTCATGAGAAAATATTCATGAAATTCATGGTAGAAATAACCTGCACAGAAAGGCCATAAAACAAATGGCTCAAATTAATTCTGCAGGGCAGGAATACGCATGCTCTGATACCATGTTAAACACCGATGGGCAGCAGATGAAATATGAAAGATAAAATATGCAAGTACAATTTTCATTAACAAATGATTTACATTTATAGTACATGTGACCATTGGGTTTCACATCCCAAGGTCTCTTGGACTCCTTTTGTCCATTCGGCTTCCACACTAACCCATTGAGGATTAGGTGTCCAATAATACCTGCTCAAAGCTAATATGAAATGAAAAGGGTTATGGTAATTCACGCATGATAAACCAATTGTAATTAAGTATTACCACGGGCAAAATCCTCGAAGGATTCACCCTTAACTACAAACTTAATGACCATCATAACCGCTAATTGTAGTAAATAAAAGTAATAATTACCCATCACATCGCACATATGCTTAATGATCCTTTCAAACGTGTCTTTGGATTTTCTCGATCACTGATCAGCGATAAATCGTGAATCGCAATCGGGAGATTCAATGGGTCAGGCTTAACATTTCAGACTGATAGTTCCAATCACGATAAAAGAATATACTAAGGCAAGGGGGTAATCAACGCATTGTTTGATTTATTACCTTTTCGTCTATCACTGCTTTTATGGTTTCCGCCTGCCAATAAAACCTTTTTGCGGTTCTTGAAACATGTGCCTTATTTTATGATATCGCAATCGGGAAGTTCGCAAGGGCTTCCGCTATGTTCCACGCAATATGCGCGATCGCTGATTGCGATTATGTTATCGGATCAGAGGTTTAGAAAAGAACATTTAGGATGCATTGTGGCTTAACTTAGCGATATGCAATCTCCGATCGCATTATCGCATCAGAGATTTACTTATGATGGCTGTCTAAAAGGATATTTCATATTTTATCAAAAGGTTTTGGATAATAGCTTTATTGCATTGGGCCTTTTGATAAGGGTTTTTTATATGTGATATGATTAATGCCAGGCATACGATTATTATTGAATGATTGAATTTAACTGAGTCTTAAAAAGGGACCTATTTCTATTTAAAGTTTTTTGATAAAAATTTAGAAATGACGGGTTGTTGTACAACACAACACATCCTTATACATTAATTTCAAAGTACTCAATTACTCAAACTAACTCATTACACTAAATGTAGAATTAATTTCTTTAAGTTTTGTTTTTTTTATATAAAAAAACATAGGGATGAAGTTTAATTGTTTTATGCTTTTATATTTTTGTGATATAACTTTGATTAAGATTGCCATTTTATTATTATTTAAAAAATATTTTTAAATGCACAAATGAATTGGTAACCATAAAAAACCCTAAATTGTAGAGAATTTACACCTTATTTTTATAATTCCAACAAATCTTTACATAATTTTGTACAAATTTGACCAAAAAATATCTAAAAAAACTCTAAAACATAAAAACAAATTGACTATGCATAATGCCCCCGAACATAAGACCAATTGACTTTTGGTTAAATTTCCACATTCATTTCTTTCTAACAACCCTCTAAATATAATTATATTCCACAAATCATTGAATTTGGCATCAAAATTAATTAATTTGGATGAATCTCTAGATGGGAGTTATGGGATTGGATACCGGATTGAATACCAGATTGAAGTTAAACCAAGAACAATTCCAAGTACCCTGTGGCCAAGTACTAAATGCCTTGCAGGAAGATCCTTAAACCCACCCATCTTTATACACTTTGCCGCGGCATTTCTAAATCTGCGGCGGAGTACTGAGAGCCTCGCCTTAATGGAATTGGATCGAATATGAACGAGTCTCCCGGTGGAAGTTAATGAAATTGGATCGAGTCTCGAGGTGGAAGTTATGGGCTTGGGTGAAGGTACACCAATTATCGCCCGGAAGACCCTCGCAGAAGATGCAAGAACAGCTGGACCAATTATGAGAAATTCGAAGAAATTTACGTCTCGAACAATTGGTCAAAGAGTCGGTAAAATGCAAGACAGTATGAGACGTTTTCGAGGATGGTTTTGGCTCTGAAACCTTTGCCATGGGGTCGCCACGTATTGATGAAGCCGCCCGATTGGAAAAACTTAATGGATTGACCGACGAATCAAAAAGACCGGCGCTTCCAAAGTCCAGGTCCATCTTAGATTAATGGCGGATCATGCCCATTCTGTTCGAAGGCGACTGGTGTTTCATCTTTACCCGTACGCGAAGACACAGGGAAAAAGATATCATCGTTCGGCGAAATCTGCAGACGAAGGGGAAAAATCATCATCGTATCGACGGACAGTTTGCGATATGGGAGGAATTAAGTTGCAGTAAACCGAAAAGAAGTCTAAGGGAAGCTAAATTGAGAAAATGCCCAAATCCCTCGGATCTTTGTCCTCCAATAAAAATGGAATTAGCTATTCGATATCCTCAACACCGTACACCAATGCTCTCCCTACATTTGGTCCGCCATTTTAGCCGATGTTGGGCTACAGCTCACCCAACTATTCCTTTCATCATCCAATGCTCGAATTTCTCTTGGGCTGTATTGCAGTGAAATGCACACTCCGATATTGTAGCTTCCACCACATCCGAAATATCAGCCCCGCCAGTCACACAATAATATCTTCCTTCTGAATCTCTCCTTACACAATAGCTGCCTTGACCTCCTCATTATTTCTTCTTAGCGCCTCACCAAAAAAAAATCCCATTGGATGCACGCTCTTTATTTACTTCTTAAATCTTGCAGTTGCAGCCTTGCAGCTGCAGGTTTCAATGGCGAAATATATTGCAAGATCAGAGCGGTTTCCCTGGGCTGCAGGAGCTGGTTTATGGAATTATTTGTTGTAATAATTATGATCTTTAGTGCAGTTTTATTCATTTCTACCAGCTATCCACACTTCACCAGTCTTTACAGAGATTCGCAAATACATATATAGATACATAGGGGATATCATGGGAAGGGTTAAACTGACCATCAAGAGGCTGGAGAATACGAACAACAGGCAGGTTACTTACTCTAAGCGAAGGAATGGCATTCTCAAGAAGGCGAAAGAGCTATCGATTCTGTGCGATATTGATATTGCGCTCATCATGTTCTCACCCACTGGGAAGCCCACACTTTGCCTCGGAGAAAGGAGGTCAGTCCCCCCTAAATCCTTCAATCGCATTTCTAATTTCTCTCGGCTTGGGCCACTTGTAAATTATGAACACGAATGAATTAAATGTCTATTTAATCACGGAATTCCACGGTTCCATAATTCACACAAACACATCTCTCTTTGCTTTGATTTCACGAGTATGACAAATCTTTAATTGTAATTGCGGAACTCTATCCCTGAGATTATTCAGAAATTAAGCTTCTGATAAAAAAATTCTGCCCTTTTCGACTTTCGGACATTTTCAAATTATAATTTTTTTTCCAAAAAGAAAATCTGAGAAATGGCAACACTCTTTCGCCCAAAAATTCTAACAGAACATCAGCTACCAAGAACTATCAGGGTTGCATTCTAATACATTTCATTATGGACATTCACAATCAAAATATCCCAGTTCTTTTGATACAGGGTTGGCCCCTGGCATAATCTGCTCATGCCTTTTATCTCTATTTGTGCCAATTCATAACAGACTCTCGGCCGCAACCACTGATCCGTCTTCCACTCCCCTGCAGCTACAAACAGCGCGTTGCATCAATCTGGAATCCATCTTCTGCTCCCCTTCAAATGGCTCCCACCTCTGCTCCCCTTGAAACGGCTCCGACCTATCCTCCCCTTCAAACTGCTCCGACCTCCCTCCACTTCGCTGTGCGAGTGTGAGCGTGATGCGCACTGGGCAATTTCAATTCGAATAACAGGCAACTGCAGGGGACGCCATGGAAGATGATCAGCTCGAACCCAGTTACATAATTTTACTTAGTTACGACAAATGCAATTCCATAGCGAAGATCCACTGTAGATACCTCTTTATCTGATATAGCATAGGGTCAATTACTATCATATGATAGCAGATTGAAGCCAGGGTTTTCAATTTTCAAAGGGTCCTTTGTTTTCATCAATATAGCAGTTCGAATGCTTTTTATATTCTGTCATCATACTGTGCAAAATTATTTGACACTGAATCAGATTTCTAAAATCTCCATAGCGCTAGCGTTGATTTAAGAATATTCTGAATAAAACTAGTATTAAAAGACTTCACTATTACATAGAGGGGGAGTGTTAGAGACAACATCTAAGACAGTAAATGATCAAACTGTCTCTTAAAAACACTCGAGTCTGGTCTCAAATATTGTCTTTGAGTGAGGGCTTTAAATTGAGATAGTAAAGAAATTCTATCTTTAGATATAATAGAACAAGCAAATCTTCTCGAGAGACAATATCACATTTATCCTTCTATAAAATATATATATATATATATATATATATATATATATAATATATATATATATATAACTAATTGCTTATTACGGAATGAAATCAAGATATATGTTATTTAAAAAAATAAACTACTCTACTAAAGTATAGTGGAATTTAACTACCAACTCTTACCTATAAGGCCGATGCTCTTCCATTGAGTTAGAATCCTTCGAAAATTTTGGGAACAGGGGTAGGTAGCTGTGAAAGTCCTTTAAGGGTATAATAATGCCTTGGAGAGTGAGGTCCTACTATCGTCTTCTCAGCTACTAGATATAGATATTGTTGTAATCACACCTAGTGGTGCCTACTGTAAGCTGTTGGAATCAAAGTTACCCATCTCAGTTGGAGAATGACTTCACAAGCCTAGCTGAATGGCGAAGGGTGTGTGCTGAATTTGACCTTTGAAAACGCTTGGGAGTTGATTTGAAAAATCAATGAAACAAAAGATATATTAAATTTCAATACGTACTACAAAATGTCATGAATTTTAGACAATTGACAGGGCTTTTAATTGTCTGCTGTGAAATTGTTTTTACATTTTGCAGTCAGGCTCACAATTCCAAGTCAAACTTGAGAGTATGACTCAGGGTCGAGTCTGACTCATCCCAGTTTTCTTAGAAAGCAAAGTCAGATTAAAAAGTGAGTTTGGTGAGCCTGACCCAGAGAGTGGATCTATTGTGGTCACACCTAGTGACACCTACTTGATACTGTTGCAATAGCACACACTGGAAACAAGAATACCATTGTAAAGACGTGCTTTTGTTTTTGTTTAATGAGCGCTTGACAAATTGTTATTATGGTTAGACCAGAAAAGAATAAATCCTTGCCAGAACTGGAAAAGCATATGTTCGATTCTGAACTCGGGATAAAATATAAACCATGCTCTGCAATGGGTTTGCAATCCTCATTCCGTATATTGCAGCAAAATTGCAGTTAGCATCTACAACTCCAGAGTAATACTCATACAACCACCCTGGAGAGCTAGGGATTGAGTAGATCAACACAAATGAAAAATAAGAAAAATACAAATGTCAAGAATGTTGTGGGACTCTTCCTTGGGTGATGTTGTCCAGCAACATTTTATCAAGTAAATTCTCCATTCAACTTGCAGAAGTTTGAACTTTTATATCAGAATTGGCTGTGCAGATATAAATCAAAGCATATTTCTAGGAGAGATGCAGATTCTTGAGCTCGGAGTCAAAGCAGACATGTTAGCTCTCTTTGCTTATGCAGGGTGGGGGAACTTGTGTGACCACCCTTCGGTTCGACGTATATAATTTGTGATGTAAAATTATATTGAGTCCTAATGAAATATGTGATAAATTTTCCAACAAAAATTACGTTGAGTTCTCCAAACAAAACGGATGGCAGAAGAACTTTTATTGATTAACCTAACCCCAAAAATGATATTTAATATATAAAAAGTGGAATTGAGAAATTGTACATAGCTATCTTGATTTATTTTTATGGGACCGACAAGAACACCATCAACCCTTAGTATGTCTTGTAGCCTTAAAAAATCAGAAGAAGATTCATTCAAAAACTAAGAAAATCATGGAATACATACCGATTTCATCCTGCCAAGCATGTCTACTTCTCTCCTTAATATCTCCTGCTATCCCGAGTTTAGCATG
This sequence comes from Pinus taeda, assembly GCA_000404065.3. Classification (NCBI taxonomy): domain Eukaryota; kingdom Viridiplantae; phylum Streptophyta; class Pinopsida; order Pinales; family Pinaceae; genus Pinus; species Pinus taeda. The sequence goes on along the minus strand of APFE031255025.1, from coordinate 139,374 downwards.
AGTAGGAACACAGTCCAGATTATCTGGTCGGAAATTGTCTCATGGCCAGTAAAGAAAAATATCATGAATTCATCCATGATTTCATTAATATTCATTCATAGATTTCTTTGAATGTCATCCAATTCCCTCTCTCTGGAAGTCATCAGGACTCCAAGCAGTTCATTTCCATGACCGACATGAGTTCTTGCTGTTGTTCTGGGTTCCAGCATACTTTAAATTACAGAGCTTACGATTTCTTTAACTCTCCTATCAATCTTCTATGCACACCTGTTCTTGCTTGGAAGAATATATCAGCAAAATACCCAATGAATATGAGTCCACAATCCCTAATTATAAGTACCATGAAGCATTATGTTAGCACCAAGTATACCATTGTGCATAACTAAAAGATCTATGGATATGGCAATAGCCTATAGAACAGTAGGTCCCAAACAGGAGTGCAAGTACAAATGAAATTGCAGTCATATGCAAAACCGAGTAATTGAAAGATAAGTCATACTGCAATTACTGGCGTCTGGGGATGAAGACAGATCGTTCAGCTTCAGCATCGATTTCTTGTGATTCTCTCTGCAGTTCAATACTTTTTGCCTTCATTGTAACTGCTACCAATGCTGTATGAATATGATGTCTGCTATCAATTCTCTAAACACGTTATGAACGCCAATTTCATTGCAATGGATGTCTGCATGAACTACCTTTTGTTGCCAATTCCGGAGCATGGATGAAGTGCACGCAACCATTCTCTGCACCTTTGTATGTTATAGAAACAGTTGAACATAACTGAAGTTAATAACATATTTTAAAAGACTCCAATTCCAAGACTTTTCCGCAAAATTAGTGTAGTTAATGCAAGCCCATTTTCAGCAGAGGTGTGCAAATTCACAGCATATAAAATATAATTTGACACGCTCGAGGAAAGCACTTTGAAAATAATATATCCCATTGCCATATATAAAATTTCCTACATACATAACTCTGGTCAGTGTCAATGAATTTGACAAATCTTTGCCTTATTGGTTGCCCAATCCCATGCTTGTGAGGCACACATAGTGATACGTTCTCATGGGAAGTATGCAGCAGTCTGACACGTTCAACTTACAAGCATAGATTAATAGTACCTCAGTGTATATATTTAATGAAGCGCTTTGTTGGTCTGTAGATTACATACGTTTAATAGTACTAGATAAGGAGACAATAGTTCTAAACTACCACAATGTTTACGATATTCATGTGCTTGACCAAGCCCGATCCATTTATGAAAATAAGCTTCCGACTGAACAGAGCCACTATAAAAGGCCTGGAGGTCTGCTTGCCACAGCGACCGAACTTCGATAAAACTTCCTTGATTAGCTCTGGTTATGCAATTTACAACCTTAAGTGGATTGCAAACCAGTAGAAAAATGACTCTCCCGAGCAAAACAAATTAGCAGATGTATCAGACATTGATTTCAACTGTTTAAAAATCTTTTTATCAACTTTGATGGGCATGCAGAATTGCAAAATGAAAATATGAAGTACAAGTGTTAAAATTGGTAATTAGGGCCAAATTCCACCTTGGGACAGCTCATTCGATGAAGATGATGATTAGATTGGATTCCTCCTTTCGAGAGGTCCAAGATTGATATAAAGATCATCTCATTCGGACAAGCAGAAGTGTGATTTTGAATTTATGCCCTCATATGTGCAAATTGTTCAGGTCGGCCTCATCATCATGTAGGTTCAAGAAGCCCAATGGATGTGCCTCTTCACCCACAACGAACTGTATAAATACAAGAGACCTCACACCTCATTTGGCATATTCATTGTTCACATATTCTTCTCTCTCTTCATCTGATTGGTTCCTATAACATTAGACAACTTCTCTCTCACATATATGTGGCAAGGAGGACGAGTTCTTGCGCAGAATTACAGACCGAAATTTCAGATTTCTAGGATAGGTTTAACCAGTGTTGACCAAGGACTTGCTAACTAAGTTTAACTGCGATTTTTGGGTCAAACGTTCGATTTTTCTACGCTACATTTCTAGGCACTAAAACCGAGAAATTCTGTGTTGTTTGACCTGCATTGACTTCAGAGTTGATTGGTGTTTGGCCACAAAAAATTATAACAGTTTTCTCTCTCCTTTGACTAAGTTTGACCAAATTGTTTTAAGCTTAATTTATGCTCCTGATTAGGCCAACTTTGATTGGGGAAGACCAAGTTACTTTGGGGACAATTTACTGTTGTTTTGACCAATGTTGTCTTTCTAGTTAGGGTTGAAGTTTGATTGCAGTTGACAGCAGAAATTTACAAGGTCGTTTTGACTTTGTATTGGGCAAGTCAATTTGACTTTTGTACTCTCTCTCTTTGTTGAACTTTTGATTTAATAATAAGAAGAATTGATCAAAGAGTTTTCCCCATATTCGGGTTTTTTCCTGCCATATGCCAAATCAGGTATCCTCTTGTCTTGGCTTATCTTTGACTTCTTTGTTTTATGGTCTACCCGCTTTTACTGTCAATGTGATGATTGTGATTGCTATTGGAAATTGTTATTGGGCTACTAAGGAACATTGAAGTAAATTGTGCTAAGCATAGAAATACCATTGTTAACTAAAATTAACATGGTATCAGAGCCCAGGTGAAGACAAAGCCAAAGCAAGGGTGAGAAAAGAAGTCACTAGGGAAAGTTGGACAAGAATATTGGTCTAGCTCCAATGACAACTACATCATACTTCAAATTCGAGGACAAGCTCAAGGACAAATCCGACTATCATGCATAGAAGATGACTTTGGATTTGACTTTGGAAGAGAATGATTCTATGGACTATGTAAAGGGAAGAGTGGTGGAGCCTCCTTCAAATTCACCTGTTGCTACGAAAACAAAGTACAAGAAAGGTGAGGTCAAAACTAAGAAAATTATTGTAGACTCCATTCAAAACCCTTTGGTTGCCTATATTTCTGATTTGGAAACATCTAAAGAGATGCATGATAAGTTGGTTGGGATGTTCAGAGTAAACAACGCAAATCAAATCCTCTTTCTCAAGAACATGTTGAAAGACATCAAGTTGGATAGTGGAGAGTATATTCAATCCTACTTCATGAGGATTACCGTAATCAACAATGACCTTCTATTTATTAAAGAAGTTGTTGGTGACTAAGAGCTCACCCTTATTGCACTTGAAGGTCTTACAAGAGCATGGGATGTATTTAATGCCACCATCCTCAACAATGATAGGATCCTGGGATTTGATGAATTATTGACTAGACGCACTGAAGAAGAAATAAGGATGATGGAGAGAGATAAGCCCTCAAAGGGAAATGATCCCACTGCTTTCTCCGCTCATGCTAAGAGGAAGAACAATGTTGGTCCAAGGAAACAAGGTCAAGGATTTAAGTCCTGATTCAAAGAAGGAAGGTGAAGGTCACTGTTTACTAATTGTGCCTTTGTTGTCCTTAAAAGACCTTTGTTGAAATTTGGTACCGGAGGATAGGTGGTTCCCTAAGGCTTTGATATTTGGCCTAGGGAAATGTGTCCAAAAAGAATTTAATTTTTCTCTTAAAGTAACTTTATAATTTTTATAAAGTTAAATTTAATTTAAAAGTGACCTTAAGTGATAAAGTTACTGAAGTCTAATTTTAAAGTGATTTTAATAAAGTTAATGTAAAATTAGAAAGGGAAAGTGATTTTAGAAATAAATGACTAAGTGGGTCTTTATTAAAGTTGGGTGAGTTAAAAAATAAAAAGTGAGATTTAAATGAGCATTTAATCTCAACTTTAGATCTCAATCTATTTCAGCCATTAGATTTAGAGGTTACCCAAAAGTCACTTAGGATTAGATTAAAGGAGGAAAAAGAGGCAAAAGGTCATTCATTATTTCATGAGCAGATTGAGAGAAGGAGAGCAAGAGAGCAAGGGAGATTTCTGGGCAAGGAGGAGAAGGAGACAACAGCGTGGCACACATTTCAAGGCAGCAATTGAGCAGATTTGTACAGCTGATTCAGCACACAGTGAAAGGCTGATTTTGGCACGATTTTCTAAAACTCTGTACAGCTGGTTTGCACAGAAATCGAGGAGTAGTTTTCACAGAAATCGAGGAGAAGTTTGCTATTTTTTTGCATGAAAATCAAGGTCCGTACAATGCATTTATTGCAGTCCGTACAACACATTTAATGCAGGGCGTATAGTGGCATTTAAGGCTGAAAGTGGGCACAAAAATCGAGGAGGCCGTACAACATTTATTGTTGTCCTATTTGCTGTAATTTCTAGTTTGCTGTGAGGCACGGGAAAAGAGATAAGTTGTAAATTTTCTTCCTAGGTTTTTGCTGAATATTTCTCACTGTAAAAAAGACATTTTCAAAAATAAAGAAGAGCTCTCGAACTGGTTTTCCTCAAGAGTTGTAGGGGGGCTTTTCCAGGGTCACATTGACCAAAAATCATTGTGTTCAAACGTGTTAAATGACTATTTGTACCTGCTGATTTTTTATTTCTGCATTTTCCAACATTCTGTAAAATTTCCAGAATTTGTGTTTTCAGCAAAAATTTATTTTTTTCAGTTGTTGAATGTATGGATATGGGAAAGGGCATTTAACTATATGGGAGAAATAAGGTGAAACTGAAAACCGGGGTGGGAAATGAGAAATTTCTACAACCTTTATCTTTCCTTAAATCGTTTGTTGATCAGAAACCCTTCCTACGTGCCAAATCATAGTCAATGAATTGCCTGGGATGAAAGATAAAAGAAAATGGAAGAACTTACTAGGTTGGAATTTCCCACCACCAAAATCAGAAAAGATTATCTAGGGTGGAATATTTCAAAAAATTATATTTTGGATTAATTTCTTAAAAAAATTGATTTTGACTTAACCACCAAGGTGCAAGGGCTTAATTTCTCCTAGAATATCCATTTTTGCCTTGCTGGGGGACCTTCAAAAATTGACTTCCATTTGACCCACGAATTTTTTTATTATTTTCCACTCGGAGAAATGTTAATTTCTCTATAATTATTTTAGACTCAAAACTAATTAATTTTTTGGCTTAGGATTTTTATTTATTTTAGCTAAAAAAAATTAATTAATTGACACTAGACGGGATTAATATTTTTTTCACCCTCAAATATTTTATCAATGGTGTCTAAGTACGAGGGACCATGCACTAAAATATTTTTTACTTCAGATATTACAATTAATTCAACCCTCAAAGGAGGAATACACCTTTACATATAAACCCTCATGAAATTACCCAATTATGCAACACAATATGATCTAGTATAGACCAAGTGGTTTGTAATAAAATAATTTAGCCAAATATGCTTAAATTATTGCCAGACCACTTTTACAAAGATTCGATATAACACTAGGACTTACCTAATACCTTGTCAATGAATTCCACCATAGTTTTGGGGTTTAAGTTGGATGAAAAACTCTAGCGATTATTTGTGTTCAGAAACACATATAATTATGTGAGGCTATAAAACCTCCTAGGATGAAATTCGTCACCAAAATCAAAGGCTTACCTAGGTGTTGTTACAAAATTAAGCGTTCATACTAGCATCACTTACATTATAACCTGCAGAAATTGGGATTACAATGATAAAACATGTGGTCACTGATGAATCTAAATTTTGAAAAGAATGCTTCATGTCTTTGCATCTTGCTTCTTTGGACTGTTTACAAAGTGTGGCCAACAAGCCCAAAGGGGCCAAAAGTGAAATAATAGTATTTTACCATAGGCCAAAGTCCTACCTTGATTTATGCTAAATCCATATCACCCTTGAGAAGAATTCAAAGGTAGTTATGTGGACTTCTTAGTAAGTCAAATGGTTAGTTGTGGGCATTCAAATATAACCTTTATATTTAGGGGAATGACCCATCATTTTGGAGAGTTATTCCATAATTGAAGGGGAAACCATGCTAGAGAACTAGGTTAACATGCTTGTAATAGAGTATTGATTATGCTTTTTATGTGAATTTTGTGGGAAAATTGTCCATGTGCTTGAATACTGATATTGAGAACTCCATTACCATTAAGGATTCTTGGAGCCTCCATATGAGAGATTTCCCAGATGGTTTATGATGTACCCTTGGAGGGCATTGAGATGGCTTGAAAAAACCCATGATAAAGAAGACATCAATCCTTATGATATGCAAATTGAAGGAGAAAGAGAGCTGGGTGGTTGGATTTGTTGTCGGAGTAAAATATTGTGATGTGTGGTGTTGACTAATGTCCCTAGGGGATTGAGGTGGAGGAAAAGGCTAGACAAGAGGAAAATGTTGATACTAATAATGAGGATCCAAATATAAGTGATGGTAATACATTGCTTGTCATCTAAATATTCTTGCTTGTTTATTCACAATGCTTTCTTTAAAACTTTCAAAGTGTGTGTGTGCGTGTGTTTCCCCAGTTCCAATTCTTTTGGGGGTCTTGTTTCTAATGTGTTTCCATTTTAGAACCTACCATTCATTTCCATATGTGTTATGCAATTTAGGGTTGAGACCATTGCCTATTTTTCCAAAGTTTTGGTCATTTTAAGAAGGATGAATGAAATTACTTTAAAAAAGGTTAAGGATGTGATGTTAGACGATGACTGGAGGGAGAGGGTAGTTCTTACCATTAATATCATGGATCCTCTCATTTATTTGTTGCAGTTTGTACACATGGGAAAACCCATATTAGGAAATGTTTATGGGGAATTGGATTGCGTGACTGATCCCATGAAGACTATTATTGTACAAAATAAGTGCCTTGAGTATGGGTCATCATTATAGATCTTATTCACCACCATGCATGATATTTCTATTAGTAGGTGGGACAATAATTGCACATTTGCATTAATTCACCAACTTATTGAATCCCAAGTACTACAATGTGTCTTCATGTAGATTTCTTCCTCATGTGGATGAAGAGATTTCATAATGGAGGAAGGAAGCTTTGAGAAGGATTTTGATGAAAATGAGATTTTGGGGGTTGCCCAAAATCCCAAATTCTTTAAAAATCTTGATCCTAGACCTGTGGGTTATGGGCCCACTCAATCTTTCTTCTCTCAGAAATCTTTTCCGGGCTCTGATACCACCTGATGAAAATGAGATCTTGGCGAAGCCCAAAATCCCATTTCCATTAAAAACTCTTCAAACAAATTCTTGCACTACTGCAATTTGTGTCTTTGCCAGAATTCCATTGACCACAAAATATTCATGATTTTCATTAGAAACAAAGATTGAAAACCACATCAAGCAATTTCCAGCACGCCAATCCTCCCTTGCTCTTCATACATAGCGGTTAAACAATAACATATATAACAGTTACACAATATATAGATCGTCATCGACCTTGGAATGATCGATGTTGATTGACAAGCTCACAACACATGCATATACAAATAACACTCGAACAAGCTTTCATAGATTATATAAAACAGTTACAAAATTAATGCCTTTCAGCCTTAAAGAACGAACTCACGCTGAGCTACATCTTGCCCACTCACAATTTTCCTCACAAAATAAGATATCTATTACACCCCTATTGCATTACATTTATATAAGAAGTATTAGAAAGGACCGATCCTATCTTCTCTGACGTTTCTCCACAAAAACTCTCCAAAAAGCGTGCATGGTTGTTAACAATAGAAAGTCTATCGAGACTTATCTATTCTCTCTTTAATTTTTCTTTAACTGCTTTAAATCGGCTTTAACTCTATTTTAAAGTAGATTTTCCCATTTTTCTCCGATTCAGCTTCGCTGGTCCACATCTTCATCGCTCCACTTGGATTTTTCTTTAATTAAGAAAAGGGTGAGATGCACCTGCATCAGACTCCCGAGGCACAAAAATTTATGACCTCCTAGTCATATGCTTCTGGTCTTTATAATAGCAATTTTATCCACTGCATTCCTTCACTAGAACTGCTTCCATGATTTCTGTGAGCTGCAACCAACCTCTACAGTAACAGTCTCCTCTGTTACATGATATCTCACCAAGCCCTCCCGCACTCGGTCTTTTGGCATCCTTCTCTAGGTTGCTGCAAATCTTCTCACCTTCTGCTGCTGCCATCTGCACAATAGCAAGACCATAAACTCTCTATATTTAACACAACTGTACCTCTTTTCGCAGAATCTTACTGCTCTGATACCAACTGATGAAAATGAGATTTTGGGGGTTGCCCAAAATCCCAAATTCTTTAAAAATCTTGATCCTGGACCTGTGGGTTATGGGCCCACTCAATCTTTCTTCTCTCAGGAATCTTTTCCGAGCTCTGATACCACCTGATGAAAATGAGATCTTGGGGAAGCCCAAAATCCCATTTCCATTAAAAACTCTTCAAACAAATTCTTGCACTACTGCAATTTGTGTCTTTGCCAGAATTCCATTGACCACAAAATATTCATGATTTTCATTAGAAACAAAGATTGAAAACCACATCAAGCAATTTCCAGCACGCCAATCCTCCCTTGCTCTTCATACATAGTGGTTAAACAATAACATATATAACAGTTACACAATATATAGATCGTCATCGACCTTGGAATGATCGATGTTGATTAACAAGCTCACAACACATGCATATACAAATAACACTCGAACAGGCTTTCATAGATTATATAAAACAGTTACAAAATTAAGGCCTTTCAGCCTTAAAGAACGAACTTACGCTGAGCTACATCTTGCCCACTCACAATTTTCCTCACAAAATAAGATATCTATTACACTCCTATTGCATTACATTTATATAAGAAGTCTTAGGAAGGACCTATCCTATCCTCTCCTGATTTTTCTCCACAAAAACTCTCCAAAAAGCGTGCATGGATGTTAACAATAGGAAGTCTATCGAGACTTATCCATTCTCTCTTTAATTTTTCTTTAACTTCTTTAAATCGCTTTAACTCTATTTTAAAGTAGATTTTCTTATTTTTCTCCTTCGATTCAGCTTCGCTGGTCCACATCTTCATCGCTCCACTGGGATTTTTCTTTAATTAAGAAAAGGGTGAGATGCTCCTGGATCAGATTTATTGGGATAGAACATCCCTTGATGAGGTGAAGGATAGATTCATATAGTTTTTCACAAACATTGGGAAATTTGGGGCCTATGATGTGCTCATAGTTATATGGATTAAGAATCCTTGTTCATGATAGGAAATTCATGGGGAAACATGATCTATACTACAACAATAATCCATGAGGCTCCTCTCTTAGGTTACTTCATCCTCTTGTAATGAGAGGAATTCGAACACATATTGGAATTTGTACAATTTGAAGAAGAGTAGGCTTGAGTAATGTAGAAGAGAGACAATAGTGTATGTGCACTCCAACCTTCACCATATTTATACGTAGAAAGAGAGATTTGGTTGAAGGGAAAGAAAAATATGTGTGATGTGTTTCCTAATGGCGTATATTTGGTTAATAGTATTGAATTGGCCTTAGGCAATTTGTATCTTAACAAATCTATGCTTGAGACAATCCCTTTTAATGACAATGATCCTCTTGAGGTGTCATTTTTCACACTGGTAGATGTAGATCTTGGATTGAATATAGAAGAGAATGGTGGAAAGGACAATGGTAGTGTTGGTAAGTTTGGTAGCTCTAACTAAGAGGAATACTATTGATAGTGATGAATTATAAGGGTTTTCCACATATAATTCTAGTATTTAACTTATTTTCTATTTTTGATTTAAATTCTCATCTATAATTTCAATAACTAAACATCTTTATAATGCATTTTAATTTTAATAACATCAAATAACTCAATAAAAACCCTATAAACCCTATAATTTATAATGTAACTTTTAAAATTATGTAAATTAAAAAATTCATTTTTATAATTTCTTATTAATATTAATATAACAATAGATTATATAAATATTCTCATCTAAAATATAAAACATTATATTTATATTTTATTTTTCTATTTATTACATGTAAAATTATATTTTGTGTGAACTGTATATCCTTCATCTTTCATATTCATGTTTTGCAATCTATTCAGAACTCACATTCTAAGTCTCCTTTCTAGCACTATTTCCAATGGTAACCACAAAGAAAGGTCAATAGAGGATGCATTGTGACAACGGTTTTTTTCCTCCTCGTTACATATTATATGTAACTTAGGTTTTATTATTCTATACACGATGTCAATTACTGTTTGATTTCATGAAAATGATTGTTATTCATCTGCTTTTATAAATGAAGTTTTATGAGTCATTTACAAATTGTACATATTAGGTAAATGAATAAATTTAGAAGTCTTTTCATCATGCTTTTACAAATTAAGTTTTATGATTCATTTACAAATTGTAAATATTAGCTAAATGAATAATTTTAGAAGTCTATTCATCATGCCTTTATAAATTAAGTTTTATGAGTCACTTACAAATTGTAAATATTAGCTAAATGAATAAATTTAGAAGTCTGCTTGATATAGCATGCGTTATTTGGCATTTCAGTAATATGGAGGAGGTTATTGCAAGATTCGCGCAACTAACTCCACAAGAGAGAGCAAAAAGGTGAATTTGATTTTACAAATTCTTAACTTCATAAACTTTTAATATGTTGTTTTCTTTTAAAGAAATATCATAATCTCTGAATTGATGTAAAAATTTATTGATTGGACCAGGAAGCTAGAGAGCCTTGAAGTAAGATATCCAACCTATTTCCCCTTTATTAATTCTTTTATGTATATATTTTTCCTTTGCTAATTCTTTTATGTATATATTTTTCCTTTGCTAAGCATGTGGGAAATAGATTTTGTTATATTTTCTAAGCTTGCATGCATATATATATATGTTTATTTGTAGAATAATTTCTTTTATTTTAAAGTTTATTTTTATTATTCTCATAATAGTTATGGTAAATTTATTGAATCATAGGCTTTGAAGAAAACATTCAAAAAGTTGGACCATGATGTTAATATAGAAGATTTCCTAGGAGCTAGGTAATTATCAATTTTTTCGAAATGATTTTTTAAAATCTAATTATTGTTTTTATTTTCATTATATGAGAAGCTGACAATTTTTTTGAATGGTCTGCAAAATCCAGCAACCAAACAATTGAGGTAACTTTTTACCCTTCAATTCTTTGTCTTAATTATTCGCTTCATTTCACAAATTAGAGTAGTTTCCTATTTTTTCAATTACAATCACCATGACATGACATATATTGATACTTTTAGTATTTGTAAATTTCTTTATATGTTAGACTTTTTAATGCTAATATAATTTTGTAAATCTATATGGAACTTTAATCTTTTTTAATTCTAATATTTATGTTTAGGAATTGCACAGTGAATTGAGGCGGATCCAAGCCCAATTATCAGATGTACAAGAAAAATTATGGTAATATCTCTTAACCAAAATAAATTATATATTTTTTTTATAGAACCTACATCTCTTTCATGAATAGTGGTTTTTTACTTGGTTGTTAGTATCATTGAACTATATGATTTCCTAGTATAAGGAGAAAAACATGCTTAAAAGTATGATTCAATTATAGAATCAAATGTTATACACTCTAACTCCCCTTCACAGTAAAACTTCACAATGGCTAGGAGGTGTGACCTCTTAGGTCCTAGTTTGACACAAAAGTCCCTAAATACATCCTAAATTGATGCCAAAGTCCCTAAATACAAGTTGTGAGACCCCAAGAGCAACTAAGGAAAATTGCCTAATATCTCCTTAGTAGCCTTGCCTCTCTCCTTAAGCTAGATGAACTCTAGGCTAGTGGGCATCCCCTATGGTTAACTAGGCTCAAAATGTTGTAGTATGGAGCGGGAGCAAGGGAGAGCTCATACAATAGGTTTTTTAAGATTCTTATAACTTTTTGGAAGGTAGATGAAAGGGAAAATCCACGCTTTATCCTTTTTGGGATATGTGGTAAAGTTAAACTCTTTGAGAGGGTTGTTTTTTATTAGTATTAGGGATTTACAAGTAGGGAATGTGACATTCTCAAAAAGAATCCCAATTTAGTCACTAAAACCACAAGTCTAATGGGGGAGAATGCCTACCTAAGCCATAGTTATCAAGACAATTCTAAGAGTGCCTCCTACGTAAAGATTATTTATAGATGCAAAAATTTTATAATATTAAAACGTGATGTCTTCCTCTCTATAGTAAGAAACACAAAAGGAATTAAAGAATAGAAAAGAGTCTATCACAACTGACCTTTCTAATGTAGCAACCTTGCTCCTATTGGCTTTTAAGTTGCCTATGGAATCCACAAAGTTGCGAAGATAGTTCCCAATAACGTTCTAAGAACAATGCTCTACACATTAAAAATGATTCATAATTATCACCACAAAACCTTAGCAAAGGATAGAGACATTTCATTCTAAATACTGGGAGCTATTTCACTCACAACTTACAAATGGCAAGAATAAATCAAAATATAAGCTTCAACAATATTTCTCTTTACACTAAAAATTTATTTAATTTCCTAGCTCCGTTAGCCCTTCAAATAATAAAGATTAAATAAACATCTCAACAACTTGATTAATAAAAGTAACAATATCTTAGTTGAGATCCATAATTTCTTGCAAGGTGTTAGAGTAAAATATCTAAGAAAAACAAACACAATGAAACTCTTAAGTAACTAACCATAATAGACAAGTCAAACAATAATAAAATAGTGGAGTTTCTGATAACAATATAAATGAATAGAGCTAGCTGTTTGGGTTGCTCATTTAGTTGAGAGATTGAACATCTAACATCCTCCAAATATAGAAACCGAGTCCTAGATGTGTGTCCCAATTATGAAACAAGTTTAAAAAAGGTAAGACAACCTCAACAAATGGTATATGTGCAGAATGACCTCTGTATATAGACAAAATGATCCATGAATAAATCCTCAAGGTATGTTCTAAATAACTGGCTATAGCCACATGTGTGGCCTCCATGACTAATCCATCCCATGAATTGCAATGAATAATGTGGAAATAGATCTCCATGTGGTACATGTCATCATCCAAGATAGAAAACTAAGTGGATATCATCCATATATGTGTGGATGTTCTAAAATAAATCATGGAGATGCGCGCAAAGAGATCTTCCTAAGTGAACATCCTCCTCATCATGATGAAAATAGTGTAAATAAGGTTGCAATAGATGCATTGATTCACACAATTGGGCCATAAAACATCCAACCTCAAGCTCTAAAGTAGAACTAGCTCTAAAAGATGTGTAACCAACCCTCCAAGTGGCACATGTGGCTCCAAAGTGTAGAAATCTCATATAGATCAAGGTAAAATGAAATCGAGCTCATGGAAGGGAGTTGACTAATATAAAGTAGATGCCATGGACCAAGGGACAAGTCAATAATACCCCCAATATTCTCCACATGCATAGGCAACCTATCTCTAATGATAAAATAGCCTCATGTTGGAATTTTTAATTCTAACCAGTTAGAAATTCTTGCTGCACTATCTGGTTTATTTCACCTACTTGTTTAATTACTTAACAAGTTATTTAACTATGTAAATACTGAAAATAAACACAAATACAATCTCAACATCTACAGATCATCATCTGAAAGAAAACAAACACACAAGTGACACCGTTATTTTTAGACAAATGTCCTTGGAAAAACACAATGCGGGAAAACCAGTGCAGCTATTCAAAGGGTTATATTATTATGTAGTCTATATGAGTACAAATGGGTGCCTAACCGGATCACTCGATAGAGAAAAATACACGACAACAATACCTCTATATGCGGAAATAGGTATTCAGAAAACTTGTTTCACAAAACCCTCTCCGGCACAACAGAAGCTCAGCACTGGCCCTTCTAGCCTCTGCGTCAACTTCTTGCTGACCCGTGTCAACCAAAGGACCCTCTGCATCAGCCCTTTGAGGCACTGCGCAACCTTTGGGACCCTCTGCGTCACTCCCTCTGCCTTCTGCGTGGATGACGCAGTCCCTTTGGGATTTGCATGGCTTGCTCTAGTTGTTGCTCTCACTCTATGCTTTTGTGTTGTTCTCTTGGCATTATCTCTACCTCTCTGCCTAGTACACACTACCCCTCACTGCTAATCATTGATTCACTTTTGCTTGGCAACCCCGCTCTAGCAAAATGAATGACTGATCACTCTGGTGTATTCTTGTTGGTCCTTCAACGACTGAGATTAAATCTCTAATCAATGGCTAAGACTATATTTGGCTTGATCCATGACTTTTGGAACCTTCTAACCCAGTTTTATATTAATATCCATTAATATTTTATTTTTCCTAAGTTTAGGCTTAGGAACTCCATGAAAAATATTAATTATTTTTATATCTCCCAAACCAGGTACAATCTATCCAAACCATTTATGGGTTTTGGAGATCTCATGTGTTTTATTCTCTCCACCAATTTTCATGGCTCGAGCACATTCGATGCTACCCAAAATAAACACTCCCTCTTAGCGAGGATTATTCTCTAGTGATACTCCACATTAAGCATTACCTTGATTATCTGGCATCGGTCCCTGTGCTAATGCTCAACATCCCCACCCAACATCCTCTGCACTGTTGTGTCTTGTATTGCTACGCATGGCCCTGCCACTGCCACTGCTACAACTAAATGACATCTCCCTCTGAATCTGTGCTGCTACTGGTCCATCCTCCCAACACTGCGTCTGCATTGTAACCCCCTCTTATCATGCTGCATCATGCTACTGCATACTACTACTGCACTGCAACTCAATTATTGAGAAATAAGTAACAGATCCACCCAACTTCTGACATCCCTATCAGGCTAGGAACACTCCTGATGTTGAAGCTCCTTCTGCTCTAACAAGTGCTCCCTCTACTGATAGTTGCATTGTTGCAACAACTCCTGACATCTCGCACCATTGCACATCTCTCTGTTCCATCCTGCACTTGTATAACACTCCTGTGCCTCTCACACTGTTGCAACTTACTAGCCTCGTGTTGCCCGGGGACTCCTGCACTGTAGCACTCTCTGTTGCTTCATCCATATCCATCTCTACTGACTTCCACCAGTCCTGCTACTCCTCTTCGGGGCTCCCGTAGAAATGTATAATCCAAGAGGTTGGGTACCTCAAGGATCCTGCCCTTCATTGCCTGTAGTCTACTAACTACAGCTTGATGTCTCCCCACTTCTTATCAAGTGGCACATGAGCACTCATGGCACAACATCCTCCTTGACTTCTTTCTCCACCCTTGTTGGTGCTGCCTTTGAGTCAGAAGGCTCTCCCTTACTCTTCTTCCTCGAACACTAGTTTGCATAGTTACCCAGTTCCCCACAATGGAAGCACTTGACCTTGGATAGGTCCTTCTTCTTCCTCTTATCCTGCTTTCCCATAGATGCTAGAGCCACATCCTCTTCCTCTTCCTTCTTGATCCTGACCCCTTTGTCACTACTCCTCGCCTTGGTCAACCATCTGATCTCTTCTTGGCGAAGATCCACCCACAATTCTTCCCAATCCGGAAGACTCGTCCTAGCCAGTATGCTCTGGACAAATGTCTCCCAATCCTCAGAGATTGCATTAAGTGTGGTTCTTACCATCAACTCCTGATCCGGCGTGGCCCTTATGGAAGTTAGTTGGTCACGGATATCCTTCAACCGACCAAGGAAGCCATCTATCTTCTCTTCCTTCTACATCTCGTATGACCTTAGCTGATTCTCCAAGAGCATCCTCCTCTGCACGAAAGTAAGCTGGTACAATGTCTTCAAAGTGTTCCACATCTTCTTTGCCATTTCCTTCTCAGCAATATCTAGGACCACATGATCCTTGATCCCATCAAGGATGATACACTTTGCCTTAGCCATTGCCTCCTCGTACCTTTCATTAGCTACCGGGTCAATTGGGATAGCCATCACTATCAAGGCGAAGCCCTTGATATGATGTCTATCTAAAATGGACAAGATCCTAGCCTTCCAGACCACAAAGTTGGACGTTCCTTCCAACCTGTCCTAATCTCTCAGTCCATTCATGACCATCTCGCTGCTCTTTTGTCGACTCCTCTGAGTCTCTCTACTTCCCA
Organism: Pinus taeda; assembly: GCA_000404065.3. Classification (NCBI taxonomy): domain Eukaryota; kingdom Viridiplantae; phylum Streptophyta; class Pinopsida; order Pinales; family Pinaceae; genus Pinus; species Pinus taeda. Next base: position 123,432 of record APFE031255025.1, on the reverse strand, counting down.
CATGGAAGTTCTTTGTTTGACTCCTGCTGAGTCTCTCTACTTCCCATCTGGAAGTTATCGGTTCGACTCCTGTTGAGTCTCTCTACTTCCTGTTTGGAAGTTCTCTTCTGGACTCCCTCTGAGTCCCTATTTCCCTCCTGGAAATCCTTTTGCCAACTGTCAAGTTGCCCCTCTCCAATCGTTTGTGCAATTGCAACACTAATCCAAATTCCTTGGCTAGAAATCTGCCTTGGCAACAACTTCCTCTACCTTGGTCTTGCTTTGTTAGGTATTGTTCGAATCATAGTACCCCACCACCTTCACTCCTGCAAACTTCCCACAGCTTCCTTCACCCCATCAACTTAAGGATTGAGCCTCTTGGCTCTATGTAATCCCAACATCGGAAAACCAGCTCTCTCAGCCAACTGCATCAACCCTCCTAAGCTTTGCATGAGCCTCTCTCTACCCTCCTCAGCCTTTGCACTGACCTCTCTCTGGCCCAGAATAATGACGCAGTCCCTCTACATCAACCCTTCCTTTGTCGGTTCTGCAAGGATCAACTATTGTCACTCAGGACAACTTATTTTGTTGCAAATGCTCTGCTAAGCTAATGCCTTAAGTTCTCCTGTGATATGCAACCATGCTTTGATACCATGTTGGAATTTCTAATTCTAACCCGTTAGAAATTCTTCTTGCACTATCTGGTTTATTTCACCTAGTTGTTTAATTACTTAACAAGTTATTTAACCATATAAATACTGAAAATAAACACAAGTACAGTCTCAACATCTACAGATCATCAACTGAAAGAAAACAAGCACACAAGTGACACCATTATTTTTGGACAAATATCCCTAGAAAAACCCAATGCGGGAAAATTGGTGCAGCTATTCAAAGGGTTATATTATTATGCAGTCTATCTAAGTACAACTGGGTGCCTAACTGGCTCACCCGATAGAGAAAAATACACAACAACAATACCTTTATATCTGAAAACAGGTATTCAGAAAACCTATCCCACGAAAACCTCTCTGGCACAACTAAAGCTCAACGTTGGTCCTTTTGGCCTTTGCGTCAAACTCCTGTTGACTTGCGTCAACCCCAGGACCCTCTACGTCAGCCATCTTAGGCATTGTGTAACCTCTGGGACCCTCTGCCTCACTCCCTCTACCTTCTGCATGGATGACGCAGTCCCTCTAGGCTTTGTGTTGTCTCTGCTGGGCTCTGCGTGGCCTGCTCAAGCTGCTGCTCTCGCTCTCTACTTTTGCGTTGGTCTCTAGGCACTATCTTTACCTCTCTGCCTAGTACTCACTACCCCTTGCTGCTGATCATTGATTCACATTTTTCTAGCAACCTCGCTCTAGAAAAATGATTGACTGATCACGCTAGTGTATTCTCCAACTGACTCTCAAGCATCTTCTTATACTTTTCTTGTTGGTCCTTCAACGATCGAGATTAAATCTCTAATCAATGGCTAAGACTAGATTTAGCTTGATCCATGACTTTTGGAACCTTCTAACCCAGTTTTATATTAATACCCATTAATATTTTATTTTCCTAAGTTTAGACTTAGCAACTCCATTAAAAATAAAAATTATTTTAATATCTCCCAAACTGGGTAAAATCTGTCCAAATCATTTCTGGGTCTTAGAGATCTCATGTGTTTTAGCCTCCACCAATTTTCATGGAAAGAGAACATCCGACGCTACCCGAAATGAACACTTCCTCTAAGCGACGACTGTTCTCTAGTAATACTCCACACCGAGCATTACAATGATTATCTGGCATCGGTCCTTGTGTTGTTGCTAGGCCTCCCCACCCAACATCCTCTACATTGTTGCATCATGTATTGTTGTCCATGGCTTTGCCACTACCACTACTGCATCTGTACGTCAACTCCCTCTGCATCTGTGTTGTTGTTGGTCCATCCTCCCAACACTGCATCTGCACTATAACCCCCTCTCATAATGTTGCATTGTGCTACTGCATATTGCTACTGCACTGCAACTCAGTTACTGAGAAGTAAGTAACATATCCACGCAACTTCTAACATCCCTGTCAAGCTAGAAACGCTCCCGATTCTGAAGCTCCCTCTGTCGCTAACAAGTGCTCCCTCTATTGACCTCTGCGCTGCTACAACAACTCCCTGCATCTCACACTATTGCACACCTCTCTATGCCATCCTACATTGGTACAACACTCCTGTGCCTCTCGCATTGTTGCAACCTGCTAGCCTCGCATTGTCCGAGGATTCCTGCACTGTAGCACTCTATGTCGCTTCATTCGCATCAATCTCTACCAACATCTGCCAGTCCTGCTACTCGTTTTCGGCGCTCCTGTAGCAAGGTATAATCCAAGAGGTTGGGTACCTCAAGGGTCCTGCTCCTCATCGCCTGTAGTCTACTGACTACAGCTCGATGTCTCCCCACTTCTTCTCAAGTGGCATATAAGCACTCATGGCACAATCGAAATCCTCCTTGACTTCTTTCTCCGCCCTTGCTAGCGCTACCTTCAAGTCAGAAGCCTCTCCCTTACTCTTCTTCCTCAGACACTGGTTCACATAGTGACCCAGTTCCCGACAATGGAAGCACTTAACTTTGGAGATGTCCTTCTTCTTCCTCTTCTCCTGCTTTCCCACAGATGCTAGAGCCACATCCTCTTCCTCTTCCTTCTTGATTCTGACCCCTTTGCCACTAATCCTCACCTTCATCAGCGATCTGATCTCTTCTTGATGAAGATCTACCCACAGTTCTTCCCAATTCGAAAGACTCATCTTAGCCAGTATGCTCTGGAAAAATGTATCCTAATCCTCAAAGATTGTGTTATGTGCGGTTCTTACCATCAAATCTTGATCCAGCGTGGCCCCTATGGAAGTCAGCTGGTCACAGATCTCCTTCAACTGATTGAGGAAGATTTTCTCTCCCTTCTGCATCTGGTATGACCTTACCTAATTCTCCAGGAGCATCCTTCTCTGGACGGAAGTAAGCTGGCACAATGCCTTCAAAGTGTCCCACATTTCCTTTGTAATGTGGGACCACATGATCCTTGACCCCATCAAGGATGATACACTTTGCCTTAGCCATTGCCTCCTTGTACCTTTCATCAGTTACTGGGTCAATTGGGATAGCCATCATTGTCAAGGCTAAGCCCTTGATACAATGTCTATCTAAAATGGACAAGATCCTGGCCTTCTAGGCCACAAAGTTGGATGCTCTATCCAGCCTTTCCTAATCTCTCATTCCATTCCCTTCATCTCGCTCCTCTTCTATCGACTCCTCTGAGTCTCTCTACTTCCACCTGGAAGTTCTTAGTTCGACTCCTGTTGAGTCTCTCTACTTCCCGTATGGAAGTTATCAGTTCGACTCCTATTGAGTCTCTCCACTTCCTGTATGGAAGTTATCGTTTCAACTCCTGTTGAGTCTCTCTATTTCCCATCTGGAAGTTCTCTTCTAGACTCCCTCTGAGTCCCAATTTCCCTCTTGGAAAGCCTTCAGCCAATTGGCAAGTTGCTCCTCTCCAATCGTTTGTGCTACTGCAACACTAATCTGGATTCCTTGGCTGTAAATATACCTCGGCAATAACTTTACCTTGGTCTTTCCCTGTTAGGTATTGTTCTAACCACAGTGCCCCACCAACTCACTCCTGCAAATTGCCCACAACTTCCTTCGCCCCAACAACTGAAGGATTGAGCCTCTTGGCTCTGCGTAATCTTGGCACTGGCAAAACAACTCCCTTAACCAACTGTGTCAGCCCTCCTGGCCTCTTCATGAGCCTCTCTCTGCCCTCCTCAGCCTCTGCACTAACCTCTCTCTAGCCTAAAATAATGACGTAGTCCCTCTAGGTCAACCCTTCCTTTGTTGCTTCCGCAAGGATCAAATATTGTCACTCGGGACAACTTATTCTATTGCAAATGCTTTGCTTAACTGATGCCTTCAGTTCTCCCATGATCTACAAACACGCTTTGATACCATGTTCGAATTTCTAATTCTAACCCGTTAGAAATTCTTCCTACACTATCTGGTTCATTTCACCTACTTGTTTAATTACTTAACGAGTTATTTAACCATATAAATACTGAAAATAAACACAAGTATATTCTCAACATCTACATATCATCAACTGAAAGAAAACGAGTACATAAGTGACACCATTATTTTTGGACAAATGTCCCCAGAAAAACCCAATGCGGGGTGTAGCTATTTAGAGGGTTATATTATTATGTAGTCTATCTGAGTACAACTGGGTGCCTAACTGACTCATCCGATAGAGAAAAATGCACAACAACAATACTTCTATATCCGGAAATAGGTATTTATAAAACCTGTCCCACGAAACCCTCTCTGGCACAACTGAAGCTCAGCACTGGCCCTTCTGGCATGTGCATCAACCTCCTGCTGACCTGCGTCAACCCCAGGACCCTTTGTGTTAGCCCTCTAATGCACTGCGCAACATCTGGGACCCTCTGCATCACTGCCTCTGCCTTCTGCGTGGATGATGCAGTCCCTCTAGGTTATGCGTTGTCTCTGCTGGTCTTTGCGTGGTTTTTTCTAGCTATTGTTCTCGTTCTCTGCTTCTGCGCTGGTCCCTTGGCATTGTCTCTACCTCTTTGCCTAGTACTCACTGCCCCTCATTGCCGATCACTAATTCACATTTTCTTAGCAACCCCACTCTAGCAAAATGAATGACTGATCACTCTGGTGTATGCTCCAACTAACCCTCAAACCTCTTCTTATACTTTTATTGTTGGTCCTTCAACAACCGAGATTAAATCTCTAATCAATGGTTGAGACTAGATTGGGCTTGATCCATGACTTTTGGAACCTCCTAACCCAGTTTTATATTAATACCCATTAATATTTAATTTTTCCTAAGTTTAGACTTAGGAACTCCATTAAAAATATTAATTATTTTAATATCTTCCAAACTAGGTATAATCTATCCATACCATTTCTAGGTCTTGGAGATCTCATATGCTTTAGCCTCTCGACCAATTTTGATGGCTAGAGCACATCCGATGCTACCCCAAATCAACACGTAAAACCACATATAATTCCTTCACATGTGTGCAAGTACAAGAATGATATGTGAAGGTGTGGTGTATATCCATCATAAAGTGCACTTTCAACATAAAAACGAAGAAGGAATCCAAGCACTCTAGCAGTGAAGTCCATTTCTGCAATGAGAAGTGTGTAGGACCTTTCAACCATAATAAGCCTAAAGAATCCTGAAATAGTAGAGTGTTCCCTAAGTACGAGTTCCTATCTAATCAAATATCACCATGAGGTCATAATAGACACCCCAAACATTAGGGTGTCCTCACGAAGAAATTCACTACTATCAACCTAAACTATAGGTTGAAAGTCACTTGAATCTTATGCCAAATTTCTAATACCATATGCAAGAATTATGGCAAGGCTCATGCATAATTCTAGGGAGACTCAAGATTCCGAGCAAATGTCACAATGCCCTAATTAATGTCATATCTCTTGATGAATGGTTCATAATTCTTGATGCAAGACATATCACCTTAGGCAATGTTGCAATACCCAAGGAAACATTTGTCACAACTCTCAAGGCATGGTAACAAATCCTAAGGCATATTCATAATTCCCAACATAGGTGAATTTCTTTGTATTTGCAAAGCGTATGTGTCATGAAGCCAACCATGTGAAAATTGAAATGCTCCTTAAAGGAAGTGCCAAAATCATGCCAATTTGAAATCAAAACCTTAAGGAACTACATCACCAATATTAAGTATCATGGATGTAATTAATGAGGCAATAAGGTGGATGCTCCATGAAAGTTAATTGTCCATCTCATTAAGCATCATTGTCAAACACATTATAGAGATATCAAGTGTCAAAGTTGTCCTCTATAAGAGCCAGATATTGTCATCGAGTGTTAAATATGCAAGTATAAATGATGCCAAGACAACTCATGTGAGGCAAGGTGCATGCATTATCAAGCAAGCTAATATATTAAGTGAAGGCATGTAAATATGAATATAAGAGTCTCAAAAGATAGGCCATCCACCAAAGAGTGTGTCACCACTATCCACATGATCCTCAATTGCAGTCATCAAGATAAGTCACTGAACGAATGTGCAACATCCTATGCAACATGGTGGTGAAGTAAGAGGATTCATAATCATTAACATGGTAAAATAAAATGCACTATCTATAAAAAGATGGAAGGTGCATATCCTAGGCTCATAACTATACAAATATGTCACCTACGAAAACCATCCATATGTGGGATGAAGTTCACACGTGTTCACCCTCATGTGCAATATGAAGGATAATAGGGGGCACCCTAACTAGGTGACCAGTTTTGGCATAGCTAGAGGGATCTCTCAAAATTTGAGGGATGGAATAGGGGGTGATAGAGGATCCCAAGGAACTCCTCCCCTCAAATATAGGAAAAATACAAAAATCATGTAAAAAATAATAATTTCATTTTTAATGAATCATGATCTAGTTTTGATTTTCTTCCATTTTCTCCTCCTTCCCAATTGGCTTCTAAAATCCCCTCAACCTAAAATTTTCATTCTTTTAAAAAATAATTACAAAATGCAAAGTACTTGCATTTTATTTTGACACTCTTTTTACTACATTGCAATGCACCATCTTGGATAATTCAAAAATGTCATACAAAATTTATAGTTGGTCTTGCGGTAAAATAAATCAAACTTCCTACCTGTTAACATTATATTGTTTCATTCAACTTCAAACTTGTTAACTTTTAAAGTTTCAACCCTACCTCCATTATTATCCTACAATGATTGTAATTTTCCATTCCAAAGTTTTAAAGAAATCTCAGTGTATACTTTGTTTGTGATATATGTATCTTCGCTTTTTCTTGCCAAACTTAAATTCTAGAACAAAAATATAACAATCTTAAATTTTTTCCATATCAAAATATTTACAATGGTTGCCTTTCTTTTTGCCAATCAATCTTGTATCATCACATTGCTAGAAATAAAAATGATACGAGAGAAATAATGATAATAATCACATACAAAATAAGAACACACATAAACCATGCACACCATGATTTACCTTGAAAAACCCTAATGGGAGAAAAACCAACCTAACAATATATATATTATTATCTTATGGCTTAAATGAAACCATGACTTGACTTAAAAGCAACTAAGCCAGTAAAAATCCTAGCCTAGCCAAGTGAACCCTCAACTCGTCTCAATAAAATTACAATGGGGAATCCTCAATCCATTTCAAGGCTTCATCACATGTAATCCATGGGATCTAATACCACGAGTTGCCAAAACCATGTGCCCAAAACCACCACTATGGACCTAACAACTTTGACTCCTTCACTGAGACAAGTTTACTCTAACATTACCCTTTAAACTTGACTGGGGAAATCCACATGTTCTCCTCCCCTATCACCCAGGTCCATTCTAAGACTTTACTGACAATGGTATGCATGCCTAACTAGGTCTTACAACTATATGCCCATATACATGTAGTTTATAAAATATCACCACCAAAGTAAATTTTATTCTTTTTTGTTTTTGTTCAATACTTATGTTGTCGTTCTCTCATGTCTACACATGCTCACTCTAGTTACTCTCCTAACCAGATCTCATTTCTATGGCCGCATCTCACCCTACTATACCTTTCTTTCCTCTAAGGTAATCTTCATGTATGTAAGTCAAATCCCAATCAAGCTTCTCTATGTTAGACTTTATCTTCAACATACAATGTGCCAACATTTGCAACCATCACCTCCTGCTATAATGGTATTAGATCACATGTAATCTATGGGATCTAATACCATGTGCTGCCAAAACCATATGCCCAAAACCACCACTATGGACCTAACAACTTTGACTCTTTCACTGAGTCAAGTTTAGTTTAACATTTCCCTTTAAACTTGATTGAGTAAATCCACATGCTTTCCTCCCCTATCACCCAAGTCTACTCCAAGACTTTACTGACAGTGGTATGCATGCCTAACTAGGTCTTACAACTGTATGCCCATATACTTGTAGTTTATAAATATCATCACCAAAGTAAATTTTTTTCTTTATTATTTTTGTTCAACACTTATGCTGCCATTCTCTCATGTCTACACACATGCTTCTATAGTTACTCTCCTAACCAGATCTCATTTCTATGGCTGCATCTCACCCTACTATACCTCTCTTTCCTCCGAGGAAATATTCATGTACGCAAATCAAATCTCAATCAAGCTTCTCTATGTTAGACTTTATCTTCAACATAAAATGTGCCAACATTTGCAATCATCACCTCCTGCTATACATGGTACTAGATCACATGTAATCCATGGGATCTAATACCATGAGCTGCCAAACCCATATGCCCAAAACCACCCCTATGGAGCTAACAACTTTGATTCTTTCACTGAGTCAAGTTTACTCTAACATTACCCTTTAAACTTGACTGGGGAAATCCGCATGCTCTCCTCCCCTATCACCCAGTTCTACTCTAAAACATTACCGACAGTGGTATGCATGCCTACATGGGTCTTACAACTATATGCCCATATACATGTAGTTTATAAATATCATCACCAAAGTAAATTTTTTGCTTTTTTATTTTTGTTCAACACTTATTTTATCATTCTCTCATCTCTACACTCATGCTCACTCTAGTTACTCTCCTAACCAGATCTCATTTCTATGGCTGCATCTCACCCTACTATACCTCTCTTTCCTCTAAGGCAATCTTCATGTCTGCACGTCAAATCCCAATCAAGCTTCTCTACGTTAGACTTTATCTTCAACATACAAGTGCCAACATTTGCAACCATGACCTCCTAGTATGGAGCATGATCCCTTGGATTTGATACCACTGGTTAGAGATAAAAAAAATTATGAAAAAAATAATGATAACAATCACATACAAAACAAGAACACACATAAACCATGCACAAGATGATTTACCTTGGAAAACCCCAACAAAGGAAAAACTAGCCTAATAATATATGTATTATTATCTTATGGCTTAGAGGTAACCATGCCTTGAGTTAAAATAAGCCCAACTAACCAACATCATGGCTTAGCGAAGTGAACCCTCCACTCAACTTAAGTACTTTATAATGGAGAATCCTTAAGCCTTTTAAAGGCTTCATCACATGTAATTCGTCACGGGGGCTTCACTAGACGGGGGCTTCACTAGGGGAGCAACACCATACCACATGTGTTCATATTAGGGGATATATATAGCAAAAAATGGCATAATATACTGAGCATATAATAGGGGGTAAAGGGTTTTTATATTGGTAGGTATAAAAAATGGATCTCAAAGTTAATGAATAAATATAAAGGGGTATAAAAAATGTTAATGAAAAAATGGATACTTACAATATCTAGTGAAAGTAGGGGTTTTTAATTGGGAAGGTGTATTGGGTTCATATTGGTAGGGGTTAAATAATGTGGTTTTTAGAGGTATTTTCCAATATGTAGTTAAAGGGTATTGTTTAGTATGTCACGAATACAGGTGATATGTCAGAGGTTCATTGAGAGAAGCCCTCGTATAATCCATGGGCTCTAATACGATGAGCCGCCAAAATCATGTGCCCAAAACCACCATTGTGAACCTCTGACATATCATGTACGTTCCTAGCACATTAAACAGTACCCTTAATTTGACTACATATTGGGAAATCCCTCTAAAAATCACATTATTTAACCCCCTACCAATATAAATCCAATACAACTTCCCAATTCAAAAAACACCTGCTTTCACTAGATATTTTAGGTATCCATTTTTTCATTAACATTTATTATACCCCTTTAACTTTAAGTTCGATATTTTATATTTGCCGATATAAAAACCCTTTACCCCCATATATCCTCCAATATATTATGCCATTTTTTCCTCAATATATATCCCCTAATATGAACCCACGTGGTATGATATTGCTCTTTGTGACCCTAACACATGTGATTATCATAACATCAACATAAATAACGATAACAATGATTTCATCCTATTTTACACTAAGATAAATTTGAGATCTAAATTTCTTCTAAAAGATCCATTGGATTTAAGATTTTGGTTAATATTTAATGGGGCTTGCTTCAAATTGTTCTTGCTTTCGCCATTTTACACTCCAATATTTCATTTCCTCTAAAAACCTCCCAGTTACTACTTGATATAAATGTTACTACAAATTTGACTCTGATATAATTTTTTAATATTAAAGTTGCACAACATGACATACAAGATCATGCAATTTTCAACAAGTTTAAATTCATACATGTAGACTATTAAGTATGCATAACAATATTTAAACATATAGAATTTAAGCTAAACAAAACATTCAAGTATAACAATAAAACTATAAACAAGAATAGTGATCAAACACTTATATTTTTAAATATTTTACACAACTAGCTATAGATGTTGGCCATCTCACTAAACTCTACCTGTTGTTGCATCAATTCTCTCTATAATGGTCCACCCTTGAGCTATAGATATGAGCCCACAAGGATGAGCATGCTCATATGACTAGCTATATAGTCCACACTAAATACTTGATACCCAAAACATTCAAAATGACATGACTCCTACATCAATTCCAATTGCCTAGCTATCTTTCCCATTAGTTTGCACAACCCAAGGGATGAGATTTCTTTCTCTAAACCATAATTCTTTAGACAATTTCCATCCCCTCTAGGGCTCTAATATAGATCGCCCAAGATTCTCTCAGCTAGGGGCTCCAAGAAAACCAATTCTAAATGGAATGCCCAAATTGCCTTTACTTAGGTTCTTGGGTAGTTTTTCAATGAGAAATATTCACAAACATGCCATCATAGTTCAAGAAATTTCTAGCTCCAAAATCTAGCTTTTAACACACAATATGGTTGCCTCTCATTCCCAGCATCAAAGTGTGATTTTCCTCTTCTTGTTGTCTAAAATAATTTCCATCTCCCTCTACTTGATTTTTTATTTTTTTTTTCATTTTCTCCCATGCGTGTCGACTTTCACAATTCTCCAAGTGGATTGTACACAAACCATGTTGTCATGACTAGGTGAGATGAGTCTCTCCCTTACCTATTATATGCATTCAATGATACAATTCACATGGCATGAATGTATTCAACCCATCCTTCAATAACTAAATGAAATGGTTTTGCTACCAACTTCACACATGCATTCATTGTTTGGTTTTAATAATTCAGATGGGGATTAATGTGATAATGGAAAATACTTTAGGAAAATGACATGGAACTAAAGGCATGTGGGATTTCCTATTGGATCCCCATTTAGTTGCTTTTCTTATGAAATCATAGCTGGTCGTATCCATCCTTGTAGTTGGTGTTGCATTTTTTTATTGTTTTTAATGTACTACTTACATATTATATCTCTTGGTCCTCATCCATTCGTCATATCTATGAATATATATTGCTAATTAAGGGAACAAAAATAGGGTATTAGAAGACTATATTTGTAACATTGATTTCGTGGACTTTCCATCCAAACTATATTACAATCGCTAATATCAATTTTATGGGATTCAACTTTATGATAAAAGCAATAGTCGCATCATAATCTATGCCTTCTTGCCACATATATCCTTTTGTGACAACCATAACTTTGTATTTATTCATTAAACCCCTACATTAAACTATTAAACTATGTTTAATACACTTATTTTCAACCTATCAATTTTTTTTTATCTTGCGAAAATTCTACTGATTCTAAACCTTATTTTTTTCATCACATAATCATATTTACATGGCATCTATATATCTATATTTTTCTTAGCCTTATCCAATGAAATAGAATCATAACGCTTAACAACCTCACTCATAAAAGTAACATTTACCTAATAAAGCTATCGATTTCTTTCTCTTTGCGATAACTATCCATTGGTATTTATATTTTAATTAAATTATTAAAAAATAAAAAATCTTCTTAATACTCACTCATTTCTAACTACCTCAATATTTAACATTAACATAACTACCTCTTCTAAAGTAAATGAGTAATATCAACCTCTTATCTTGGTATTTCTAAATTACCCAAACTCCTAAAACATCAATTGATAGATTTAACATCAAGATAACTACGTCTACTAAAGTAATTGACTAATATCAACATCTTATCTTGGCATCCAAGATTAAGACCTCTCCTACGTTGAGTAATGTTAACATCTTACCTTAGCACTAACCCCTAGAGTCAAAGTTCTAAATAGTTTGTCTTTTCTTGTATAGTCTTATCTTTGTAATGAATTGGTGACCTAATTCAGACTGAAAAACATATATTTCTGTGAAGTATAATCTAGCAGCTTCCTTAGTAAAGGTGCCCTACATGTCCTCTTTCGGAATAAAATTAAGTAATCCCGGGTACCTTGACGGTGCTTCATCACTGCATACCATGCTGCTTGATCATCTACGTAACCCGTAAAACCATTCCCTTCAAGGATAGAAGCTTGATGAAGAAATGGAATATTACAAGAATTGTTTCTGTTAAGGAATTGTTACTATTAGATTTCACACAAGTCACTTCTTTCTTGGGGTTGTTATTCCTTTACTTCATTTCCTCAAATTTACTTGATAGCTTTTAACCAACTAATCTTGATGGTATTTCATTGGTATGATTATCAGGTATTTTGGAAATGAACCTGAACAGATTACCACCTTAGAGCAAGCAAGAGATGTGGAAGACACCATACGAGAAGCTATCTTACAAATTCGTACACACAAGGTACTTATACATTGTTAGTGTCTGTTTGGCGTGACAAAAATATTCTGACCATTGCTACTGGTTTGTGGGAGGAGATAAGAAAGAATTGTTGGAGGCATGGAGATAAAATATTGACCAGCGATGTCAAACTTAGCATCTAAGATTTATATACCAATTTTTAAAACAGCGCATGAAATGAACATTTCATTTTCTTTCACAATACGAATCTCCTTAAACTTTTTAAACTTGTCCTTGCTTGATGATACTTCTGCATTTAGCACAATACAATCAAACGATCTCCCAGAAACGAGGGTGCATGGGGCTTCGTTTCCAAGCCTCAATCCAGGATCGACACTACTTTGACCTAAACGTTTGTTTAGTCTTGAAGCATGGCTGGCTTAACTGTATATTGACTCGAATGCAGGGAGTCGTTGAGGCTGTACTGAACTAAATTAAACTGAATTGAAGGCTCTTTTGGCGGGCTGAGATGAAGAGTTACGTTGTAGGTAGCTCAGTTTTCATTGATTTATGTCTGCACCAGGTTTAATCTTCAAAACTCGGTACTGAACTAGCTGTCATTAGAGAGTTGTAATGAGGGAGCGTTGTTTATCAAACTTAGTTTTCATTGCTTCATGTCTGTGTTAAGTAAAGTCTGCAAATTTTGGTGCTAAATGAACACGGAGTTGATGTACAGAGCAAGTCGTGAGAGATTTGCTCTTGAAGTATGTGATATACGGTATTCAAATCTGCCATTGATACATGGCAGCGGGGGGACGCTGAATATACAATCAACTGTACAAAGTTGGAGCATTGCATATCTATTGATGGCACTCATTAAATGTGAAGCTGAGTTTTGCAAATGAACACAGTAACGTGATCTTCCAGAACTTGTGATTGAATGAGTGCTGAACATTGCAAATTCCTGGAATATCTTGAAAGGTCAATTATTTCATCTCCCCTGAACTTCAGATTCTGGGATATTTCAAATCTACAATCCACATAAGGATGTCTACTGACTAGTATAAAAAGTTTTTATTTTATTTTGTTGGAATTTGGCCAGATTTTGAATCTATAAATAGATTTAGGGCTCTGTTCATTTATGTACAGTATTAAATTTAAGATGGCAAGAAATTCCTGCTGGATTTCAGTCAAAGTTGATTAAAAAAGTACCAGGAAAAGAGCAAAAGCTTTTAACAGTTGGAATACTGGTTGGAATTTTAGTTCGGTGGCTGTGGTCCGACTGTGTGTGGGGTTAAGTCTCCACAAATTCCAAGTTGTGGTCCATTCCTGAGAGCGACTATTCTGGCTAGATTAGATTATCCAGGCCCAAATTTCCCAGCCAGGCGATATTTCAGCTTAGGAAAAAAAAAATTAGGTTGGGATTTCTGCGAGTGATGTCAAATTAGAGAGTTGTGAAACCTGAGTATCAAAGATCAGCATTGGTGCGGGTCACTAAAGGGCACTCATTGGTATCAGAAGCATGTGCAGTCGATGACTGCTAACCGCTGATAGCTTAATTGTTCTATCAATCAATTACTGAGAGAGGGTTGGCGTTTGTCGTTCTAATGCATTTAGATGCTTAACTGAAATGCTAGGAATAGAAAACGGATCATTCAGTTATCAGCGACAAACATTAACTGCGTACTGCGTTCAAGGAGGAAGGCACTCGTGGTCCGGGATGCTTCCACTGTAGTTGCGAAAGAACTTTATTGATTCCCAAATGCTGACGTGTCAAGTAGGTTATGCTGAAGTTGTTGCTCTGCGGATGCCAGAGGAGCTTAGTGGTTTGCTGGAATCGAATGAGAGAGGAGGCTTGTTCAGCACGAAAGGAGTTGATTGACATGGGCAAGTGATCTCTGGAGGTTGGAGGAGGAGGCAAGTATAACTGTTGCATGGTGTCCTTGAACCCTATTGACATACTGTCTATCTGAGTGGCTTATTTATCCCTCTGATTGGGCCACTTGTTTAAGGCATCGTGCACTATCATCAAATTGCTAATGCTTGTATAGGCACTGCATGTTATTTGGTGGTGCATTTGTTGCGAGTGGCCCTGTGTCTGTTGGTGCTAGGTTTTGAGAAGGGTTGCAAGATTCTCTTGGAAATTCGGGCCTCGTTGATTGCTACGACATTCTCCAAAACTCCACCTAATCCTGCTATGTATTTTTCGAGCTACTTTTAGAAAAAGTTTTTAAGGTGCTTAGATTCATTGATTTGTCTTGCTTGAGCGACTTGGAGGGTTGCTTCTTTCTCTTGTAATTTAGTAGACAAAGTCGTCCTGTAGCCAACCGACTTCTGTTTTCAATTGTACAATGAACATGTCCAACTGCTTCACTTGAGTCACATCTTCTGCGCAATTTTTGGCCATGTTCATAACTTCTCATTTGTGTAAGTCCAACTCCGTGTCATAAGTCTTCCCTTTTCCAATTAATGATGCCAGCTGAGACCGCACCTTGCACATTATATAATATCATCTGAGACTGCTATACAAGTGATTGCTAGTGCTCTGTCATCATTAACTTTTTGTTCATCCACATCATCTGGCCTCAAACTCCTTTTCATCTATAATGCTGCAAAGCTTTCTCATAACAGGAATGTTTTTAACTTTGAATTCCCAAATGACATGGTTATTGCTGTGAATTTTGTAGGAGTCTCCCAGTATAGCATCTTTCATAGTTTCTAACATGTCTGGCATGTTTTTCAACTAATCTTCTACAAATTCCGGGTGAGGCTAGTCCTATGACGACAGGCTTTGACCTCAGCAATACGATGTGTAACTGTCCATTGGTTGTTGGTAATATGATACTATCCTACTGGTCTGCACCCAGTTTTAAGGCTCCCCAACATGCCAACCTTGACTTCACCCCTAAAACCTATAATGTAAAATCTCTTTGAAGCAAGCTTTCCTTGAACTTTACGATGCAAAGCTCCCCTCAACCTAACTTGTATTGTTTTTCCATTCTATGGTCAAGAGGGGCTTTTTTCTCATCCTTTTGTGTATTCAAGGATTCCTCTTTTGCATTCGAAATGAGTATTTTCAATAAATTTACAAACTTAACAATCAATTTGATTGTGAAAGTGAGATTGGATATATTATAGATACATGGAGAGCATTTTAAGGAAGGGAGATTCATTTTTCAATTTTAAGGATGGAATAGTCATTTTCCAAAATTCCCCTCATATAGATAGCATGCAAAATTTCAAATAGTTGCATAATACATGAAAACATGCATATTTGTACATTAATGAAGGTAGAAATAACATCCATATTACATTAATGAATAACTATTCAAGCATCAACCATTTATAAGATTTTAGCAATTACAAATATAGAGACAATTTTGTAAGTCATGTAATAGAAAGTAGACCATTAATTTATAGAATGAAATAGGTTATCGATGACCCAACCAAAGCAATAAATTGAGATAGTTACTAAATACTATAAATGTATCATCCACAGCATATAAAGTAGTGAAAAAGGAGAAACAATTATTCAAATATCTATGATTCTATCTACTATTCCTTTCTCTTTGCATGACCACTATTATTGCAGTGGTGGTGGAGTCAGAGTGGGATGAAACTTTGTAGAAGAAGCTATAGGTAGAACTGGAGATGAAGCCCCTTGTACCATAGCTAGAGAGTCATGAACATGGGAACCATGAGAATGGAAGGTGCATACATCTTTATGTACCAACATTGGGGTTTATAAAGGGCTTGGTGCTTTTGATTAAATGACATCATATACTCTCATATGTGATAGAATCAATGAAAATGTTGCAATCTTCTCATTATTAAAATCCTTAAACTTGTTAATTCAACTAAGTTTTGAATGGATTATTTTTATCATATGAAGTATAATGAGATTGGAACCACTTTTAAACATCCTAAACAATTAGTGGTAAACTTTAAAAAATTAATTTAAAGGATAAAAATGTAAAATAAAGGAAATGTTTTAGAGTGGCTTCCACTGAATGCACCTTCCTCAACTCCGCCATAAATTGGCTTAGGGCATTCACAACAAAGCATATATATAGTCGAGTGTTTACAATATACATCAGGGAACCTATCAATTACCTATTCAGTGTGGGATCCACCAAATTTGACACAAAAGCGTTGTTGGTGTTGAAGAGTCCATGTTGTTGGTGTTGTTGCTCTCTCCTGGAGCCTGTCACTGCATATCCTATTCCATTGTTCTAAAGGGTTCATGTGACTTCCTAAAGGACTAACTATCCTCAAATTTGACATCCTTGTTCACCATAGTCTTCCCATGTGGTGGAATGTACACCCTATACACATTTGAAGTTTGTTTGTACCCTACAAAGATGCTCTTATGTGTTGATGGCTCCAAATTCATCCTCCTCTCTAAAGGTACAAGTACATATACCAAATACCTAAAGAAACAAAAATGGCCAATGTCTAGCTTCACCCATGATCATTCCTACTCAAGAGTAATGTCCCCCAAGACTTTATGAGGACTCTTATTTTGAATGTGCATTAACGTGTTCCAAGCCTCTCCGAAAAGAAACATGGGTAGATATTAATCACGGATCATTGCCTTTTTAGCTCTGATGATGGCCCAATTTGTCCTTTCTACAATCCAATTCTACTGAGGGTTGCACGACATTGTCGACTCCTTAATTCCTTCCTCTTGGAAAAAATTCTTGAAGTCATTGGAGGTATACTTTCCCCCATTGTCTAACCTCAGAACTCTGACCTTCCATTTTGGTTCTCTATAAGAGCCTTAAACTATTGAAATTAATTGAAGACCTCATCCCTGGCCTTCATGAAGTAGATCCATGTCCTCTTGGAGAATCATCAATGAATGTCACATACTAGTTTTACCCAGTCCGGGACGAAAATGGCATTCGACCACACACGTCTAAATGTATCAGATCCAATGTGCCCTTGGACCTATTGTCACTATTAGGAAAGTTCATCTTCGCATACTTCCCAAGTGCACAACCCTTGCACACACCCTACTGCTCTATGCTAAACTCTCAAAGACCAGTGGAAATCCTTCTCAATATACGTAAGGATTTGTGGTGCAAGTGACCCATCCTCCTGTGCCATACTCACACAAGCTACCACTATCATGAATTAGGTAATGTAGAGTTTGACCCTTCAAAATGTACAAGCTTCCCTCTATACTCCGAAGATCTTGGCCTGACCAACACCTATCCATGTTGGAATTGAACCTTGTACCCCTTGTCCTTCATGGTTGAGACTACTAGAAGGTTATTAGTCAAACCTCAAACATATACTACCTCTATCACCTCCAAAAGCTTTCCTAATTCTAGCTAAAATTCTATAGTCCCAACCCCCTCTACTACACACTTGGCATTCATGGTAAGATGCACATGTAGCTCCAAATCACCCTCTAAAATATAGGTGAAAAACTCTTGTGATCTTGCCATATGATGAGAAGCATCATTTTCCACAATCCATGCACCCTTGGTTGTGGTTCCAAAAATCCAAGACACCAATTAGAACTCCTCAAAATTGGTGATGAAATCACCGATCTATCAATCTAATGAAGTTGTAACATGTTCCTTCTCCTTGAATTTGTTCTTGTTTAGACATTAACCTACATATGGTCAAGTTTATGACTTTTAAAGCATTTGACTTTGCTCATGTATTTCTTCTTAACTCCTAAGGTAACATCTCCTTCAAAATTCTTCTTAGTCATCCCCTTACCCTTCCTAGCCTGACTAGTAAGGGAAAGGTTGTCATCATCACTATTTTGTTGGCTACCATGTAGAAACTCCTCTAGAATCTCCTTTTAGATAAAGTCATCCCACAACCTCTCCCAATTTGGAAGCCTCTATTGTGTCAAAATATCCTTAACAAAGGGAACCCATGGCTTTGTGAAGCCATTTAGGATTGTTCTTACCAACTCCTCTTTTAAGAAGGCCTCCCCAATTGCATCCAACTCAACATGAACCTGTGTGATCGTGGTGAGATAAGATGTTATTGTTTTGACTTGGAAATGTTAGTGCTTCGAAGCTTCTCCCTCAACATAATTATCCTATTGTTATATTTTCTCTGGTTCAACTTTGTCAAAGCCTCTCACATTACATTCGCTATTATCTTTATGGAAAAGTGAAGGATCACATGATCCTTTCCCCATCTAGAATGATGCTCCTATTTCTCACTTTTGTTTGGTTATGGGTGGCGAGTAGTGTAGTAGGAGAGGTGAGTTTTTGATCTGCAAACTCCTAGGTCCCATTTTCCATCAACAATAATGCTATCATTGGGCTATAGTTAAATGCACCCTCCAACTATTCTTCTAACCTTAGTCAAGTTGTAGCCAACCTCACAACATCCAAAACAAACATTCAACCCTTAAAAATATAATTATTGGAAAATAACTTTTTGTTGTAACGCTTGTGAAAAAATCAATTCCACTTCTCCTTTAGAGTTTATTGCTCCAATACCATTAAATTTTCCAATACCTTAAAGCCCTAGAAATTTATTTTATGCCCATAAAATATATTCACCTAGTAAACTATTTCTTTGAAAATTTGTTTAAAAAAATACATTGGTATTTTACTTAAATAATTTGCAATAAAATTTAAATATCATATCAATAAAAAACATAACAAAATTTTCAGCCTCCAAATTCTCCTTCAATTTTTATTACTAAGGAAATTAAGGGCCCCAAAAACATGGAAAATGACTCTTAGAGAATACACAAAAAAATAGATCTAATTCAACCTTCATGTCCTAATTTTTTTTTCTTGGAGTTTGTTGGTTGTCTCTCACAAGTTCGACCCACCTAAAGCTTCTCGGTACCACCACTACTACAACCTCAACACTCTCAATTGTCGCACACTTGCATCAAAACTCCAAAAGGTTGGCCTCAACCCTCTCGACCTCTCCAAGCTTGTCACATACCTCGACATCAACCTCAAGAAAATCTCAATCATCCTTTTGTGTGCTTCACCTACAATATTTTTTCTCACAAGAACTTCTAGTTGCACACTTTTCATTTTCCTTTTAGTCTTGACTCTCTCACTCTTGAGAAATTAGCTCTCCCTATAACTCAATGTGTCTTTCATCTCTCCTTGAGGCTCCTTTTATAGTTTTTCATTGAACTAGATCTCAAACCCTAGATCTCCCAAGTGATGAATGGTTAGGATTAGATCCTAAGCCTCATCTGAGATCAACTGCAAATATTAGATCTAATTCACTAAATTAATTTTCTTTTCTTCATTAGAAAACCTTTTTCCAATAACCAATATTAATTAATAAATCTATCAATATGATTTTCCTAAGTTAAACTTAGGAAAGAGATCATAAAAGTCACTTGCTCAACATGAGAGTACCTAAAGAGGCTTTTAGACATCTTCTGCATGCTTGACACCTAGCCCTTAGAACCCACATACCAACTTGGCACAATAGAAATAGTCAATTTCTAGCAAGTTGGAAATTGTTATTTTGAGAATTTGGAGTATATTCCCTTAGGCAAGTGCCTATATTACTTATAGATTTAAGATATGATTTATTTATGGCTAGAAATATAAATATTTAACTCTATAAATGTATAATAAACAAGTATAAAGTATTAGAGTCATGAAATAAGACTTCCGAAATTGTAGTTACCTATTTGGAAATGTGAAGTCTTTGGTTTTGTTACATATTTACATAGGTGCTACTAGAAAACAAGCTTAGATTTTGAAAAATATTGACTACATACAAGTGTAAAATATGCCCACATAAACCATGTATCTATCCTTGGACTATATATAGGAATAAATTAATTTATCCAAGGTTTCGACTTCCTAATAAGATGAAATTAATTAAAAACTGACAAGTAAATAAATCCTAAACTAGTGTTGAAAAGTAAAAATAATTATTCTTGTAAATAAGGATGGTTCTTGACTTAATATCTTGTGCCCAACTTATCTCACCTTTGATATGGTGTGAAACTTGTGTTAAAAAAGTAACTAGGTTCAGTCTTCATAATTATCTTTGTACGTGTATCAATATGTATTTCATGTAAAAGAAAATAAGAAGAAAAAAAATAAATTTTATTCTTATTATTATTCTCATTAGGCAAAGCATGGTCTTCTTGCTTGTAGGATTAATTGAGTCAAAAGAAAATTTGTCATGATTCAAAAAAATGTACTTGAGTCAAAGTCCCATTTGGACTTCTTGGAAGAAAAAATTATATGTCTATTTGATTCAAAAGAGTCAATTTGTCCTCCAAAAGAGAAAGTCGTACCTCCTAGACTAGTCAGCCTAGAAAGGAACCTATTTGACCTGTTGGATGTGTATATATATAGAGAAGTATGACCTCATTGGAGCACCCACTCACCACATCAATTTCTATGCCTAGAAAGATCAAGAAGACCAAGGAAAGTCAAAGGAAAGAGAGCAAGAGTCAAAGAAGGAAGAGCGAACGTCTAAAGGAGAGAACAAGTCACATTTTTCTATCCCATCTTTTCACACATGCAAAATTGCAAGGCTGCAACAAGGCTAAAATTTTTAGAACTACTGCAAGGTTGAAAATTTCAGAGTTTGACCATATTTGAAGAGCATTGACCATCATTGACTTTGTTAGATTTGGCTTGGTTGAGGGAGGTTTGAAGGAGGGTTCACTTGGGTCTTGTGGCAAGCTTTGGTCTTGATTTTTGGGCCTATAACATCTCACTTTGACCCGATTCTATAAGAAGAGAAGTTGGTTGGATTTCCTCTTTGTGGGGCTTTTCCCTTGATTGGAGCCTATGTCTTTGTGTTCTTTGTCTCTTGTGATCTTCATGTTTTATATGTTTTTGTAATTTTTTGATGAAGAAAACATAATAAAAGAAATAAAAAGCCAACAAATCATATTCACAAGCAATTACCAAGTAAGAGAAATCTATTGAAATATGTAACTAGGTTCGATATTCATAACATATGTAATCATGGTTTTATGTATTTGATGTAATGATAATAATAAATTTATTATTTTTGATCTTGAAGCATGGGTTTCATGCTGAAGAGAATTTATTTTTAGGTTAAGCACACATTCAGACCTTCTAGGGCTTGTCATTGAGTCTACAAGTCTAGGGAGTCATTGTCATGTATGAAAGACCCTTCTTGGGCATGCTACATATTGTAAAGAAAATTATTTGAGTCAAAAGACCCTCTAAGACCTTTTCAAAGTGCTACAAAGAAGTCGGCCTTCACAAAAGAGAAGTTAGCATATCAAAGGAGATATCGGCCTAAGGAAGCTTTGAATTTGACCTATTTACATGGGAGAGAAGACTAATATAGGAAGATTGTACCTCTCTCAAGAAGAGAATCCATCAAGCATCCACAATAATAATAGAAGTATGAATAACAAGGGAAGATCTCCTCTTAAGCAGCGAGGAGAAGGAGAAGAAGATAAAATTATTCTTATGTTGTTTTTTGGTTAAGTAATCTCACACGTGACTACAACTAGGGTTTCTGTAGTAAGAAATTATAGTCCTTGAAAAACTTGTGATATGGCCCAAGGAAAAAGTATTCTTGCAAGCTAAGTTCTAAAAAGGAAGTGTCCAAGCCAAGTGAAGAAGAGGAACCTAACAAATTAGCCCCAACTAGGTTGAAAAGTGCAGGCTTATAGTAAGAGGCTGAAATAGAAGAGAAAGCCGATGTCTATGCTGTAGTAGTCAGTTTGACTGTAAGGAAGAAGAAGTCTTCAAGGGCAGAAGTGTGACTTGGTCTTAGAGGGGTTTTTTTAGCTTCTAATTTATCAAATTGAAGATTCTATAAGAAGAAGAATTATATGGGTTTCCTCTTAAGATTGGAGAGGTTTTTGGCACTAGATGATCCCCTATATATTGTGTCCTTTGTCTAATTATAATTTATGTTTTTTAGTGGTTGTTTGATGAAAGGAAATAATATTAATAAATATAAAGAAGAATCTAATCAAGATAAGTAAAAGGTATTCACGATCATTTATCATTGAAAAGAGAAATCACCTACACTTGCTACCCCTAGATTTCTCAACATGGTATCAAAGTTGAAGGTGACAAGTCAAGTAAGGGAAACTCAGTAAAGGACTTTCAAGGATTGAAGTTCTAGAGGATTATCAAAGGCATCAAATCATCAAGAAGATCCTCTCATCTCCAAGGCATTTCGAGGACAAAGACTACATCATCATCTTGAAGGAAGTCGATAAAACAAGATCTCAAAAAGCCTAGTTCTTGCACTTGAAGCATGCTTGGGAACCTCGCTCCTTTATCATCCAAGAAGAAGAGATCAAGATTAATTTTCTGGGCTGTAATTGCTCTCATCCATGGAGAATCTAGGGTATCCACCATAGAAGTAGCACCGAACTTCAGTGAAGACCTAGAGCCAAAATATGGACTCAAAATAAATTAAGTTGCAAGCCAAGATTTTGAAGAAAAGAAGTTTGATTAATTGCACCATTGCATGAAGTCAAATCTACAATCAACTATAGTCCAAGATTCTGAGGTAAATATAATTATCTTGAAGTCTCCATTCAAGAGCTGAGATTTTGCAAAATATTGATAAAGGAAACTCTAAAAATAAGCATCAACCCTAATTCATTAAGGTCCTCGTCTCGTCATACGGTTGATTTCTGTCAAGATTTCTAAACTTGCTAAACGTTTGAAGCATAGATATTTCTACCTTTATGATAACATTGATATCTTCTTCAAATATGTGTCCTTGTGACATTGCTACTTTACTCTTCTTACAAAGTTTAAATCCTGTGGTGATCGAGTACATGTGGCAGTCATCAATCTCATATATAATTGATCATTGTAATGAAGTTTGAAAGATCCAAGGAGACATACTTGAAGCAATATAGTCATCAATCAAATGTTGAAGCTGGAAGGAAGCACAAGAGGGTGTGTATTAAGGAAAGAAGCAACCAAATGTTTGTATTGAGCCTAAACTTTATAGCGAATGGTAGAGAGAAGTCAAGCTAAAGCACACAAGAGTGTGATTAACGATCCCTCTCCTTGAAATCTAACGTATCCAGTGCCTCTGGCACTGCAGAGGTTATGGCTCTGATGACTGCAAGGTCACCATCTTAGACACTAAAAATACTAGACTTCTCAACTGAATACACAAAGGTGTTACTATCTTTCTTTCAACAAAGCTTATGCTTGGAGGTTGATTATTAAATGCAAGGTTTTCTTAGAATGCAGAATGCAAGGACGAATTAAAAGATGAGTGAGTAATATTGAATTAAGGTTATTTAATGTCTAAGTAATTAATGTTGATTATCCTTATGACAAGAGTACTTAATAAATGAAGATACAACCCTATACAAGACAAGGTGCCAAATTTCCAAGGGCCAATAAGATATAAAAGATGCCCACAATACAATTGCTCAAGTAAATGACCACAAAATGTAAGCTCTTAAAGTAAGATATTAAAATTCCCAAAGTTTACAATAACCATTAACCAATAATGACAATAATGGTAAGAGAGAAAACTAAAGCATTTACCCATGATGTTATTATTATCCATTGACAACTCTTCAAGATATAAACAATAAGATCATCAATGCTCTTGATTTAGACAATTAGGATTCTTTCAAGATATTACAAATGACTATTTGATTCCTTAATGCCAATTGTTTAGGATATACTGAATTGAAACATGAGATGCAATTATATTGATGCGTATTCAAGTTAGGAGTATTCATATCTCAAGTACCGGTGTAAATTTATCATTCACAAACAGATGTAAGTGATAAAATCATACCAAGGATCCTAAACCAACATAGAATATCAATATCCAATGAGTAATAGGACGACAATGAGTTACTATGCATGCAATTTAGATATTGAACTTCAATTTCAATACCAAAAACCATACCAGAACTTTTTTCTTGCAAACATTCACTTACATAATGAACTAAAAGCACTTTAAATTTAAGAGATTATAGTAGGACAATAGTAAATTCTCAATGAGTTTAAGATGTCAAGCAATTGTTAAATCAACAAGAAAAAATGTCAAAACAATGATGAACTAATTAGCCTTTTCAACATACCCATGAAGATGCAATTTCAATGTTATGCTCATATTTTGAGTGATGTATTACAGTGACTGTAAATTATATTTTTTACGCCATTTAACATTTACGAAATGTGTTTTTAATGATGTTGGTATAAGATAATTGGCTTGATGAATTAGACAATAAATAAATAATTGTTAGAGGTGAAACCTAAGGCCTTAGGCCTTGAAGCTACTTTCCCAAATGGTGTATTGCCTGAAACACAAGTTTTATCCACACATCTTTGCAAAAAATTAATGCTATATCAACCCATAAATTCTTTTCTCTTCCATGGTGATTGAACTTAACTCCAAAATACTTCGAACAATAGTGAGAAGATGCTGGAATAGGCCTAGGTTGAGGCTCAGAGGGCATATTTGAGGACTTCACTTAGAGGATGCTGCTAGGATGGAGGGGTACAAGCAGAAAATGAAGGTTGCAGATGGAGGAGATAAGAGAGGTAGTGTGAGAGCTGAAGGAGCACCCAAGAAGGAGGTTAGGGAGCTGGAAGTGCTGCAAAGGAGGTTTTGGTAGGGATTATAAGGATGAGTAGGGGATGCAACAATAAGGAGAGGCCTTGCAACAAGCCTGGGGAGAGAGGTGAGGGCCGAGGGTGAGATTTGAGTAATAGATAAGGGAAGACAAGGCCAAGTTCTATGGGGAAGGAGAGGACTAAGGCCGCAGATAAGGTCATTGGCAAAGAAAAGAGTCAATGACAATAGGTAATAGAGGTCATGGTTAAGACTAAGTCGAGGAGGAGCTCACAACAAGAGAAGAAGGAGGCTTTTAGGAGGGGTTAAGGAGCTAAGCCAAGCACAAACAAATTTTTTTAATTTTGAAAAATTTTCCCCAAAAATTCTTATTTTGGACTAGGATACATTGTCTTCAATCACTCTCAGATTTTCTGTGAAAAACTCTAGATCGACGACTTTAAATGAATGATCCAATCATGTCTTCCCTGCAAACAAAAGTTTGATGTTAGATATTTTCCTTCAAGGGCTAGATCTACCTAAAAAACAAGAGATCTCCTTGACAAACTTTAGATCTGTGCCTGCACACAATGAAAATGAAACCCCAAATCCCACATATATGCAAAAAATAAATTGAAAAACCAAACCTAGATGTTAGAAATTTGAGATTATATTATACAAATGTCAGATCTATACAAATAAATTACATATCTATTAGATCTGAGGAGTATAAGTCTGACTCCGCTCCCAAATCTATATATTTATGCTCTTTCTAGCTAGATCTAACTATTTAGCACAATTTTCTAATGATAAATAAAATTCTTAATTTAGGTACAAGCCCAAAATATTTATGTAAGAGGAAATCATTAGATTATTTTAGGATTTTAATTAGGAAGGCTCTTCACATCTTATGCCTTAGGAGTCAATTGGTCCAACTGAGGACTTCCTCAAACACCTAGTTTTTAAAGTACGAATGATTTCTGCAAACACTAGATCAAATTGTCAGATCAATAGAGATATAAAATAACAATATAATCTTCATGAATTAGAGATACCTGCTAATTCAATCAAATTAAAATTGCTACCTTAGGTCCAATAAACTAAACAAGATACATGTGCAATAGATTATTCCATGAAAGCTATAAATGAACAATTTATAAATAATATTCAACAGAACATTAATTTTTTTTTACCATAAAACGCAAAAGTGGAACACCACCATCAATGAAAATACCAAAGCATTTTATGTTATATTATTAGAAAAATATTACAAGAGAGCTTCGAGAGCTAGTACATGATCTAAAAGATCGGATGAATTGAATGACAACTGACTTCTAATTTATATATTAATTCTCCAACGGCTAGTTGACTTGATCCATGTCAAAGTAATTTCAACCGTTGATAAAGATTTAATTATATTTTAATCATCATCATCAAAATTATTTATTGTTTGAAAAAAATCCAATTTTTCTTTTAATTGATTTTTAATTAACTCAAAATTAATTATTTTGAGTTAATTTCCTCAAAAAGTGACTTTGATTTAACTACCAAGGCCCAAGGGTCCAAAATCTCTTGAAATTTTCAATATTCCCTTGGTCGGGGACCTCCAAAAACTAATTTCTTTGAGAACCATGAATTTTACCTTTTAGAAAAATAATTTTTCCTAGGACTTAGAATTAATTAAATTTTTGGCTTAGGATTTTAATTTATTTTTGCTAGAAAATTTATTTAATTGACTCATGAGGGGATTAATAATTTTTCCAACCCTCAGATATTTTAGCCATGGTGTCTAAACATGGGGAACATACACTAAACTATTTTTTACATCAAGATATTACAATTTAATACATGAAGGGGGAACATCCGTTTGTTATAGACCCTCAATTATTTACCCAATTCTATGACTCAAATATGATCTAGTAGACAAAGTGATTTGTAATAAAATAATTTAGCCAATTAGCTAAAATTATTCCCAAATCACTTTACAGAAGACTAGACTTGAACACTAGGACTTAACTAAGATCTTGAAGACAAAATCCAACCTAGCTTTTGGGTGAGGTTGAAGGGAAAAAATCTACCAATCATCCGTGTTTAGAAACACATATGAATCGGTGAGATGAAAATCCTCCTAAGATAGAAATTGTCACCAACAAAATAGGCTTACCTAGGTTATTACATACATAGACGATTTTACTAGGATCATTTACATTATAAACATACATAATGGGTTTACAACCTCTGGAAAATGATGACTCATGATGATGATGAAATCAAAATGATCTCATTGCTCGATCATGATGGAATCTTCTTGCAAAAATGTACACTCTTATAGGGTAGTTGACGCGGAGTGGTCAACAATTCCATTTGGACTTCTTGGAAGAAAAAACAATTATGAGTCAAAAGAGTCAATTTGTCCTCCACAAGACCAAGTCATCCCTCTTGGACAAGTCGACCTAGAAAAGCACCTATTCAACCTCCTAGATGTGTATATATAGGGAGAAGTTCAATCTCATTTGAGCACTCACTCACCACATCGAATTTTGTGCCAAGGAAGATCAAGAAGACTAGTGAAATTCGAAGGAAAGAGTCAACAAAGTCAATTTGTCCTCCACAAGACCAAGTTGACCTTCTTGGACAAGTCAACCTAGAAAGGCACCTATTCAAACCTCCTAGATGTGTATATATAGAGAGCAGCTCGACCTCATTAGATCACTCACTCACCACATCGATTTTTGTGGCAAGAAAGATTAAGAAGAATAACAAAATTCAATGGAAAGAGAGAAATAATCAATGAAGGAAGAGTGAAGGTATAAAGGAGAAAGAGTCACATTTTTCAATCCTATCTGTTCACATGTGCGAAATTGTCGAGCTGCAACAAGATAAAAAATTTCAGGACCACCACAAGGCTGAAAATTTCAAAGTTTGACCAGATTTGAAAAATGTTGACCATCATTGGCTTTGTTGGATTTGACTTGGTTGAGGAAGGTTTGAAGGAGGGATGTGTTGGGTCTTGTGGCAAGTCCTTGTCTTGGTTTTTGGGTTTAGGATATCTCACTTTGATATGATTTTATAAGAAGAGAAGTTGGTTGGGTTTTCCCCTTTGTGGGGTTTTTCCTTGGCTTGGAGCCTACATATTTTTGTTCTTTGCCTCTTGTGATCTTCATGTTTTATATGGTTTCATAATTGTTTCATGAAGAGAACATAATAAAAGAAATAAAACACAACAATTATCAAGTAAGATAAACCTACCCTAATTTACTAGCCTATTGCTTTTTCAACAACATTGACCTTCTTAAGTCGATCTTATGTGTGAACAAGGAGTGGGTTTGGTTTCTTGGAAGATAAATAACCCCCACTATTGACTTAACACCTTCTCCAAATTTTAAACTCAATCTAAGAGTGACTCCCTTAGAGGGCATTCTCGAGTCTTCAAGTTGAGTGAGTGGTGAATACAAATATTCCTCAAATCTAAAGCTTCCCTTTAGAATGGTTCAACTATTCAAACTAATCCACTTTTAAAACAAGAGAAAAAAGAGGAGTTTCCCCCTAGTTTGTCCTCTCCACATTACTTGTAGCCCCTTGGTGGCTCCACCTGTTTACTTTATGTAGTTTTACTTGAATAAAAAATGCTACTATATAATATCCATGATAATACAAATTGATCAAGAAAAAATATACAAATGAAATCCACCCTACACACCGAACTTAAAAATATGGACAAGGCTTTGCAAAAAGGAGCTCTTGTTATTATAATGATGGCACAAATGTCATATGACAAAAAGTACTATTGCATGAGGAAAGGCTATCCATATATAGAAACAATCCTTAATAGCCAGATAATAACTAGTTGACAACTAGTTGGATTCCTCCTGAAAATGTAATTTTACTAGTCCATAAGTTGGAGAATTAGTAATTTCTCATGAAATATTACATTACAATTCATTATCTGCCCACTAAGTGCTTGAATTGGGTCAGTTTCCTAGTTTTATCCATGAATCCCTTTTCTAATGACTTAGTATAGTCAACCATGAAGAATAGAACAATATAGCAGCTCAATATTTCATATTCTATTTGGAGGATTTTGACTTGGTCCATGAAAGGGTTGATTTGGTGGGAGGAAATTAAGTTGGTCTAGAGGATTAATTAATCTTTTGATGGCTACTTTCGTAGTCCATTTCCCAACTACTTGGTCCATGAGGTATCCAATGACTAGTTATACCTTCTAACGACTAGTTGACTAGTCCAAAAACTAGCTTGAATTTAGTTTCTCCCTTTACTAACTTGACATGGACACCTTGAACTTGGTTCTCTAGCGATCTTGATTATTTGAAAAAATTGGCACCTGGGTTTGGTTAAACAAACCATGTTCTAAATAGATCTCTCTTAGAATCTTCAAATATTTCCTAGTGTTGCCTCTTCATCACATATCTTGCCACGTTGTTTGCCACTTGTGCAAGTCCCATAATGCCCTGAGAAATCTTCAAAATATGACACATAGGTATTCTTTCTCTCATTTTGTTGATTATTTTTTATGTAGTGCATACATGATTCTGCCTAATGTTACCCTTCTTCTACCACCTAAAGACATGTTATAGCCTACTGACCAAGTTCAAACAATCTATAACTAGCCATTGCCACCTTTGATTGTAAAAGTGGAACATGGCATGGACTTCTCGTCAAAACAAATCAATCTAAAACCAAATTGAATTTTTTATTATCAAGATCACTTTGCATTGGAAAGTGTGTGCTACCTTTGAAAACATAAAAGCTGTAAAAAATGAGTTTTCCATGCATGAGAGCTATTTAATAAATATTGCACCAAATCCAAGACCACTTGCAAATTCTATAGACCATAACCATGTAGTAAAGACATGGGTGCAACTTGATGCAGGCTAAGCTAACCCATACATTGGTAATCACGACTACAAAAGAAAGCTCTTACAAAACCATGGGTCCTCAAGTAAGATCACCTAAGGCTTTCTTATCTTGTACAAGATGAGAGGCACTTGAAGTGAACTATAAGGGACCAACCATGCTCTTATCAAGACAACAAGATATAAACATTGAGAACATACAAGAAGTCTAGTATACCTAATACAAAACCTCACATGGTTGTTACAATGCTTTGACTTGTAACCTTGGGCTTATAATGGTGGTGATAAATGCTATGAAATTTTTGTATGTACCCATGTTTATATGTTGGGTAACAAGCTCCCATAGGGTAGCCAAATCCCTATAATTAATCATTTTAAATATTTCAAGAAGTTGATTTAGATGCTTCTTTTGAGAAAAGAAA
This sequence comes from Pinus taeda, assembly GCA_000404065.3. Lineage (NCBI taxonomy): Eukaryota > Viridiplantae > Streptophyta > Pinopsida > Pinales > Pinaceae > Pinus > Pinus taeda. Next base: position 93,012 of record APFE031255025.1, on the reverse strand, counting down.
GTTCCTTTATTTATTTATAAAATCTCCAAATCACGAAAAATGATATTTATATTTTGTGTTTCTTTTATGATTAACAATTTCATTTAGCTATATTTGTACATTTATATTTTTAATAAATTTGTGTTTTTCTATTTCAACAGAGTTTTATTTTGTGTTTGCACTCTCTATAGCATAATAGACCTATTTCTTTAATACACTTGTAAAGAGAGTTTTAAAATTTAAATGAATTTTGTTGTTAACATTTTAACTCTCTCGACCAATATTCTAATTCTAAAAAGTTAATAAGAAAAAGAAAATATCCAATGAGAAATATTTCTAATAAAAAATATAATTTCTATTTGCAAGAAATTATTAGTAAAAAAAAGGATTATTAGGAATATAATTCATCAAAGAACTTAACAAGATGTCACTATGAACCAGCTATATGTGTTCCTTCGTTGCTTTCCAAGAGAGATAAGAGACTTTTTCACGGGCCTTTCCTCATAAGGCACCCCTCTTGGAATGATTAGTCGCAGAGGACTTCTACTTGAATATTGGTATTTTAAAAATTTTCCATTCAAACTTTGATTTCTTGGTCATTTATTGCTAATGCAATTTGGCATGATTGATTGAACTACAAATCATTTTGGTCTGAAGGTGAAGGTGAGAAATTAAAAAAAAAAAATCACCCAAACCTTCTTTTTATTCACTTGTCCTTGTTAGGAAAGGCCATTGGTATTTAGTCCTGGTAATGACCAATATCACTAGTCTATATACATAAAATGTTATATGTAATTAAAATTATAGATTTATGAAATATGACCATCTTATCTTGATTTCATAAAATGTATACATTTTACTCTGAGTTAGCTTATGCAATTTCTATTAAGGCCATATTATTTGGAATTTGGGAAGCCATAGCACATATTGATAAAATGATTTGTGGGTGAATTGGTGATGGAATTTTAAAATTCTTCTTCATCACTTTTTTGGTAAAAAAAACCTATGATATTTTATCATTTTAAAGGTTGATTTTCAAAAATAATGGGATAAACTTCTACCTAACATATTTCTAA
>APFE031255025.1:22244-81152 GCA_000404065.3 Pinus taeda | reverse complement strand
GGTGCCAAGAATCTTTTGAGATATCTTCGGGGCACGATAAACCATGGGCTGAGATACACTGCCGAGAGTGTGATACTCGTGGATATACTGATGCCGATTGGGCTGGCAGTGTGGTGGATCGTAAGAGCACATCTGGATGTTGTTTCAATCTTGGTTCTGCTTCGATCTCATGGATGAGCAGGAAGCAGAAGTCGGTGGCTTTGAGCACCGCGGAGGCCGAATACATTGCTGCTAGTATGGCCTGTTGTGAAGCAGTTTGGTTGAGGAAGCTCTTTAGTGAGCTGTTCCAACATGTGCTAGATACCACTGTGATACTCTGTGATAATCAGAGTGGGATTCGTATGACTGAGAATCCTGTGTTCCACGACCGATCCAAGCATATTGATATCAGGTACCACTTTATCCGGGATATGGTACAGCGAGGCGCTGTAAGGCTCGATCATATAGGAACTGATGAGCAGGTCGCGGATATTCTCACTAAGCCCCTGGGGAAGGTCAAGTTCCTAACCTTCCGTGAGAGTCTTGGTGTCGGGGAAAGACCCTATGATGTGGGTCCTGTTGGACGATGAGCTCTGGGAGCTCTGGGGGGCTTTGGGGATAGCTTCTCGGAGCTATAAGCACTCATAATGCTTCTGCCCCACCCTTGTGATTATTGAGCTAGTTCGCCACTCATTTATCTGTGCCCCGTATGCATCCTACCCATCGAGTTCAGGGCTCATGGGAAGTACCTCTCATTTGGCCAATGAGGTGTGGAAAAGCTAGAGACTATTAGCAAAGACTGATGGACGCATCAGAGATTGCCGTACTCTCTATCTAGGATGGCATGGTCCAACCACTTGATCTGGGATCAAGATTTGTGAGGTCTGGGACCTCTGGACTGATTATGTCAGTCGGGGAATGATGTCTTTGTGACTGACCCACTTCTGTTCTGAAATAAAGAAGCCAACAAAGCAAGTTTCGGCGGGATGACTCACGATGTTGATTGCACTAATAAATGGAGTTCTCCCTAGTTGAGAGGGAGTGTTAAATTTGGACAACTAGGTCCAAACTCCATGTTCTGATGCTCAGATTAAGAGGCTAATATTTTTGTTGGATTCCTCTTTCCGAGAGGTGTAAAATCCATATAAAAATAGTCTTAATCCGATGAGCAGAACTTATATTTTGAATTTATTATTCTTAATAAATTATATGTGCAAGGTCAGCCAGTTTTGTAATGTAGGCTCACATGCCCAACAGATGTGTCACACACCCTCATTGATGGATATAAATACAGGAAAAGTTGGAGAGAATTTCATCACAACTCAACTCACATCTCTCTCTCTCATCTTAGAGAGTACAAGCTACCTAGAGGACGAATTTCAGCCACACGTGGGAAGGACGAAGAGGACAGACCGTACGGATTTTCTGCTGCTAAGGTTTCGCAGAAAGTTTGACCAGCGTTGACTTTGGTCAACGCTTGGTCCAATCAAGCTGAAAATTTGTGGGAAGTTCGATTTTTGAAGGCCGTACTACCTGGCACAAAAATCGAGGTCAAAGAGTTGACCGTTTTGCTGCTGCGTTGACTTTTAGCTTGCTGCCCTTGCGTTGACTTTTCAGGACAGCGTTGACTTTTGCAGAATTGACTTGGGTTGACTCATCTACTGGTTGGAGGGTTGTTGTGACACATCTGGGCTAGCTGACCAAAGGAGACTTTGCTGGTTGAAGCATCCTGTTGACCACCGAAACGAACACACACATTTTTTCTGTTTCTAATTTGTCTTCTGTAAGATCTGCTCATATGTTCTATCTGCATTTTGCTTAACTACTTGTATGATTGCTGTGAGAAAAGTGAAATTGCTCTTAGCATAGAACATCTACAAAAATTTACAAAAAGTAGTAGAGGCGGGAACTAGAAATACAATGAGAAGGATTTAGAACAAGAAAGAGGGAGTGATGTTAAAGGATCATAAGGTATATAGAGGCATGATATATATAATATTAAATGCTATTATTGCAATAAACTAGTTCGTTATTCTAGTGAATGATGGAAAAAGTAAACTAACCCATGAAAAAAATACTAATTATTTGGATATATTTAAGAACAATGAAGAATTTTTGTTACTTAATTGTCTTTTTTCTCATGAAACCCCAAATGAAGTATGTTTTGTATATATTGGTTGTAGTAATCACATGAATTGTAATATAGATTTGATTTTGAATTTGGATGAACCAACGACACCAAAAGTTGGATTATCCACAAAATCTATTGTTAATGTGAAGGGTAAAGGAGTGATCAATATCATGAAAACATAGGGCTAACAAAAATATATACCATATGTGTTCTATGCGCCAAGTCCCATATTTGAAACATGACTTTATTAGTGTTGGCCAAATCACTCAAAATGTGTACAATGTTGTCTTCAAGGGAGAAGATTGTTTCATTTATGACAAGACTCTTAGAAAGCATTTATTTGTTAAAATTCAAATGACCAAGAACCAAATGTATATTCTTGTCATGATTTAAAAAAAATATTCTTAATTTTCCAAAAGGAAACCTACATTTATGATTTTTGGTGATGGCACTCTAGATATGGCCGTATTCATTTTTCTAGTTTGAAGTTGTTGCAACAAAAAAGTATGGCAAGAGGTCTTCCTTCCATATAAGAACTAGTTGGCACATGTGAGTCTTGTATTCTTGTAAAGAAACATAGGAATAATTCCCCTAAAGGCGTATCCTATAAAGAAAAATATCCCCTAGAGATGGTTCGTACTAACTTGTGTGGAATAATGAAGATTCAATTGCTTGGAGGAAGTTATTATTTTTTGAATTTCATAGATGACTATATAGAAAATGTTGGTGTGTACTCCATGTGAAGAAACCAAAAGTATTTGACCAATTTAAAGAGTTCAAAGCACTAATTAAGAAACAACGTGGCTATCAAATTAAAATTTTGAGATTAGATAGAGGAGGAGAATATGATTCAAATGAGTTTAATGAGTTTTGCAAGGAATATGGAATTAGAGAAAAATCCATGGCTAGATATAGATGATAATAAAATGGTGTATTTTAGAGGAAAAATAAAATTATCTAAACATGGCAAGGAGTATGTTGAAAGGGGAAAACTTGTCACATGATTTTTGAGTAGTAGTTTGTTTTTTATATATTTTGAATAGGTCACCCACAAAAAAATTGAAAAATAAAGTGCCCCAAATAGCATGGTTGGGTAAGAGTTCTCGTGTAGCACACTTCAAAATAATTGGTTGCATATCATATGCTCATGTACCTAAACAATTGAAGAAGAGATTGGATAACCTGGGTGAGAAATGTATTTTCATTGGATGCAGTGAATAGTCCAAGACTTATAAACTTTATAATCTAGTGATCAAGAAAGTGATCATCAATAGACAAGTAAAGTTTAAAGAAGAAGATGCATGAGACAAAAGTATAGACCATTCCATAATTGTTGGAACAATAATTCTACACATTGAAGATGTAGCAGAAGAAAAACACATTTGACAAAAAGATTAATAGGTACCATCACCAAAGAGGAGTACTACATTGAGGACCCTAATAAATTGAACTCAAGGAGAAACATTAAACTCATTAGGTTTGTATGTTCCTAGTCATCAATATGGAAATAATTGTGAGTCAATATCTAGAAATATAGGAGGTTTAAAAAATATATATGAAGTGTTTTTTTTCTCATTCTAGTTAGGCATTATTCACTTGTCATCGCATATTTTTTGAGGAAGAAATAAAAAAAGAACAATGGGTTAAGGCAATGGATGAGGAAATATATTTCACTGATAGAGATGAAACATGGGATATAGTATACTTACCCAAAGACAAACAATATATTGGAGTGAAATGGGTTTATAAAATGAAATTGAATGAAAAAGTGAAGTGGACAAATATAAGGTAAGACTAGTAGCAAAGAGGTTTTCATAGCAACCAAAAATTGACTCTGGAGAAACATTTGCACATGTTACTAGATTAAATGTAATATCTGTAGCATATCCAACACCCAAGGTCACTCTATGGAGGTAGGGTACAAAATCCCTTCCCCTCCGTTCTTAGACCATATTAAATTTTGTTTATGATATCACCATTCACTTCTACTTGTTGATAATTTCCCAACGCTATAAATTTCATATCATTCCAAGCATGACGTACAGAGATATGTTCCTAATTTGTTTTCCACTTTATGCCATTTCAACATTCATGCAACTAGCACATGGATGTCCCATTCCCATGTGTCACTGCCATATTATGTCATGTCATCTGACACATGGTGAAATTTTGTTCATGTGCCACCCTTGTATTAAGCCACCTATAAAGGCCAAGCATGTCAACTATGGGGTGACATACAAATATGAGTTTTTCAATTACTGATCATTTCTCATCCTTATAGATTTTTTGATTCCCACTAGTGGTCAAGAGGTAAACGTTTTGGATCTTCAGATCCAAAATTTTCCAAAAGTCCCCTTTTCTTAAAAAGTCATATTTCTAGATTTTTGCTATCTAGATTGTCTGTTAACCCACATCATCTCAATGGTGGATTTATGTCTATTATGCCTCGAAGCCACATTTGCATCTTGATATGTCATCATGGTCAATGCAAGTCAAAATCTTGCTCATTAGATATCCAAAACATCTAAATATCTATGACATTTGGATCCAAGTTTTTCCAAAGTTTTGGATCATAAACTACTAGTATTATGTAACTTTTTCCACGTGGCTCAACATTAGTTGCAAAATCAAAATTCTCACACTTATGTGCCATGTTAGTGTGCCACATCAACATGCCACATCATCAACAATGGTGTGTAATAACATGTCAATAATGACATCTTGGTCACCATGTTATTAATGCCACATCAACGATCCTTCCACATGGACTCTATAAGACCTCTGTGTGGGCCATACTATCAGATTCTAGATCTTAGTTTTTCCATTAATGTTCATTTTGAAGAAGTTTAATACTTGTATACTTTCTCCCTTGAAAAACTTATGTTGTCCATCATCGACAGTTGGAAGATTCAACTATCCAACATTGGCACTTGATGGAACTTAAATTACACACACTTAATAGTTGTTGGTGCCTAGGACTCTGATACTTCACAAATTTCATATTCCCATCTTTGAAATTTAATAGACCTTGTTCGTGTCTTAATGTTTCATTTGGATATTCAAATTTCAAATCCTTTTAGATTCATCTAGAAATCCAACTTCGAGACTCATCCTAATTTGGAAAAACTCAAAAATTCCACTTTTTTTAAAACTCCATATTTCAAAACTACCAAATTCTATATCCTATACTCCATGTAGGTGCCATGTTGTCATTTTGTATAACTGTGCCATTGTCACATGCCACATCGTCCAATTCTTGTCACATTTGCTACATAAATCAAAATTCTAATGAAATTTTAACTATAAGTGATTAAAGTGGCTAATTAGCACTTTTTTCAGCCCTTGGCACCTGACAACATGACTAGTTGGATGAATAAAAGTGTTTATTCTAGTTTCGACTACTTGTTTACTAAAGATCACGATCCTCGTGAAATCAACTATTTACAATAATTTTGGGTGGTGAACTTGCATGATCATTAAGAAGTGGGTGGGCACCTAAAATCCAAACTATGGATTTTTCCATGGGCTATGAGTCACATTCTTATTCATTTTGGCTCCCCCAAGCAGTTTGGTAGAACCATTTTACTACCCCATTGCAATGTATAACAAGCCAACAAGTGGCAACATAGGTCATCATGGTACATAGTTAGCGGAGAATGAAAACATCACCAAAAGTGTGAGACAACTATATTTCCACTTAATAAGAGCTCACTCTGTAGACGAAAATCTATGATATATTGAATAAAAAAGTTTGATGAATTTATTTTTTATTTTAGATTTTAGTTAAAAGAATACCGAGGCATTCACTCTCAAAAGAATTAAGTCCCTCTACAACCAACAACATCCGAGTATTTCTTATACATTCTTATTACATTTGAAAAATAACAATGGAGATAGAAACTCAATGCATCTTAACTGTGTAAGCAACTCTAAATGTACAAATCCTAATTGAAGAAGAACATGATTTGATTGACAAGGAACTAATATTTTTGAGATTGTCATTTCCCATTTTGACCCTTTTGAGTTAAGAAAAGTTGCTTGTGATAGATTTTTAAACTTGCATGACTATATTCATATGTGGGAATCAAACCTAAATAAATTCATAATTTTACAAAGTTATTGTTTTCCTAAGTTGTTGCTTAACATAAACAAAATTACTTGTATGATAAAAGGGCCATAGTATCTACTAGTAGACCTGTGTTATTCTACATTAATCTCTAGAGACCACCTTGAGAATGCTTTATCTTCCTAAAGCTCTAAAGAAAAAATTCTAAATGAAGAAACTTTGTTAGTTCAATAAAGTGAGATAAACTTAGATCAAAAGCTTATTTTATTACAATCCTATTTGGACAAAGATGCAATGGTGCCAAAATTTCCTCCTCCATATCTATCTAATATTTTTCCTTATATTTCAAAACAAGCCATAATGATGATGTCCATGATTATAGGATATGATCATGATAGAACTATATACCAAGTAATCCTAGGGTTATTGGAAACTATTTAGTCACCATGTACAAAATCCTTTGTTAAATTTAATTGTACTCAATATCTAGTAGATACTATTTATTTTGAAATAGTAGAATTCCAAGTAACTAGATATTTTAGGTATCAATCTTACTTGGTATATTGATATTATTTTTCTGATCTCCTACTTTCAACATATTCAACTAAGAACATAAGATGATCTAGATGATGCTTGGTTTGTTACTGATTGGACTTCTTTAGTGAGAAATGAATGACAAAATAAGGGTTTCCTTGATTATATTAATTAGTTTATGTTTGTGGCTTATGCTATTTTACATGGACGACCAACACCTAGAATATTTCTAGAATTGAAAGAGATTTTACAACTCACTCTAGAGACTAAAGCTAGAGATTGGTTTTTGCATGAAAATAATCTAGTTATCAGGATATATCCTTCACAACTTTAGCCTTTCGAGTTAACATCCTTTTTAACATTAAAGATATATTCTATGGAATATATTAGACAAAGACATAATCCATATTTTATTCATTTTTTTTGAAAGAAACATCAAGTCACCTTTAAATTAAAGAAAGAGATTGATCCATTTATTGACAATGCAAGGAAAACTTAGGGAGTGGTTGAAAAGTTTCTTTTAGAATCAGACCTTTAGCAGGGAAAAAAATGAAATTATGACCTATACTAGGTAACTTCAAATAAAAGGGTAAAATTTGGATTCCCCCCTATTAGCATTAGAATAAGGCAACATTATAGAATATTCAAAATAAGGAAAATTGGGAACAAGTACAATGTTTATTGCAAGAAGAGGGGGTTTCTTTACACAATTGAATGGAGAATCCTAATTAAGAAGACAAAAAGTGGTTCATGCACAAATGATTGGAACCCCTCAATAAAAAGAGAAGGATAATAAAAGAGCATATCTAGAGTCCTATCAGACTATTTTTTATGTGGAGGGGAGTAAAATTTTCTAGGTGACCGAGAATTGAATAACAATCAAAGGATAAGGGTAAACAAGTATAGCTATAGCAATAAACTTCAACAAATGAGGTTGTTTTTTCCGTTGAGTATATTCATTCAATAACATTAGAAATTTCAAGTGCTCTAAAATGACATGAGGATGTTCAAGCAAGAAAAGAGATGTACCCTCAACTTTGGAATTAGGGTTCATCCTGAATGAGGTTATTGTTAGCCTTAAGATTTGAAAAAGAACATTTGAATTTGGCTATTTTAGAGCCAATAATTCAAACAATCAAAGGAATTAGAGATTATCGAGCCACTACATTTGAAATTGAATGACATAAACATGATTAATAAGATGGACTTACATAGATTGACAAGAGAAATGATATACAAATATGTAATGAATACTTTAGTGAGAATGGGAAAAATCTAGAAGATGAAAAAATAATTGAAAAGAAATATAGAAAGGAAAAGGTGGCCAATAGAAAAAACACAAATCAGAATTAATGAGTTAGAATAATGGACAATAGAATTGGGTCTACCTACAAAATGCAAAGTATGTACAAGTACTTTTCAACCATTAAACCATTCAAGTGTACAACCACTTTACTGGTTTCCATGTACATTTATGTGAAAGAACCCATTTCATATTCGTGTCTTACATTCTTTCTCATATCGAGCACAACACTAAGATATCCTTTGAATATATAACATTGCCTTTTTAGCCCTACCATAGGCCTTCCATTTTAATTTCATGCATCCTCATGGCCTTTTTTTTCCTCAATGGTAATCTAGATAAGCACTCTACCAAGAGGCCTTGCTCTTCCCCGAGGAGACCTGACATACTTTCCACAGTCTCACTCACTTTCTAGATGAACACTTACCTTGGCGTATCCAAGGAGATCCTTGTCTCCAATTGGCATGTCTTTATCATGGTCAACATTCCATGGTTACCCTACTTGAAGTAGGTGTTTTTCATACTCCATACATAATCATTTGTGCCATCTCTATGCATTTATGCAATGCATCATACCAAATAGTCCTAGGTACCTTTAAGAATGCCCTACATACCTTGGACATCAATTTACTCACATTTTCTTTTACTAAGGTTTTCCTTCTAAGATGATTTTAAGGAATTTACCTTCTTGCTCATTCTCTCAACAATCCGTAAGCATACTTTTCAATAATATGGCTCTCCTTTACCAAGATAGTCTTCCCTCATTCATTTACTCCTATAAGCACTATGTGCCACATAGCCTCCTATCGAGGAAATTAGGTAGTGTCCGACATTACGATAACTTTGAAGTAAAAACGGGTCTAAAAATATGTACTAACAAAATAAAATTTGAAAGAACCAATAATATTCAAGATGAAGTCATCCCAGGATTATATAGTTTTTCGAGATAATAGAAGAAAACTACCTTTTAAAAAAAGGAATTATTTCAGATTATCCCCTTACATATTTACTCAAATGTCAAGTATAGGCACCTGTTGGATGTATAATTTAATTCCCCATGAAATGAGTACCCACTGTGCATATTTTTTAGTAGATCTTCAATAAAAAAATAAAAAGTACATGAAAAAACATGTTTATTGAAAAACACATTTGATGAAACACACTTCATGTATTTTTTATTTTTTCAGTGTGGTTCTACTCAAAAGTATATAGAGAGGGTAGTGTTGGATATATAATTTAATTATACATCTAATGGGTGCTTACACTTTACATTTGAGTAAACCTATAAGGAGATAAACCGAAAATATAATAAAATAAGTAGTTTTCTTTCTTTCCCTTTAAAAATTCATAACTTTTATTTTATTACTTTAACTATTATTTTATTATTTTCATAAGGAGGTCTATTTTAGACCTCAAAATTCCCCTAATATCTACTCCAAGAATAATAATTTAGACTTATGCTTGATTCCTAACTCAACTAATCTATACATATAGTTCTACTCATAGTCATAGTCATCACAAACAAGGACAAACCTTGCTCCTTAACTTCTATTATAGTTTCATGCTCTACAACATCTCTTGTTCTTTCTCTTCAAGGCACCATGCTTTAGCCATCTAGATTACTTATCTTGGAATTAATTAAGGCCCTCTAACTCAGTCATTATCATTTTCTTCATTATCAACATACCAGCTTGAAAAATTCAAGGTTTTATACCATTAATCAAACCTCCCATTCTAAAGGGAATATTTATCATAGCCACATCATCCTTCTAAGGGAATCCAGGTATGGCCAATGGCATACCACCTTCTCATAGTGAGTTATCCTTAACCATTATGATCCCTTCACAAACTTCAAAACAAGTTTCTTAGGAAATATCCACATTGCCTAAGATTCCTACGAGTCATATCTCTTGGTCTTTTAGCTTAGATCATAGAAATTCCCAAAAAAGACCCACTTATGCACAACCATATCTCAACAATGCATTTCATTATTGCCTTTAATCATTTATTTAATTCATGGCACTATACCCTCCAACAATGTATTTCCAACATGACTTTTAATAAATCTTAATTCCTACATACACACATATCCATATGTGTTTATCATGTACGTAGGGACAATCACCACACTTTTCATATTTTTATTATTCCTATATGATTTCATCATTAGCACCAATCGCAGGAGTCACACCCTTTAAACAACCCTCCTCAAGGCACAACTTCCAAATCATGACTCTACCTTCCAAGGAAGTACTCTTCCTTATAGTTGTTTCAATGCAGTATAACCTTCTACTCAAGGTTAATTCTAGGTAGTGCTACTATTGTAACATATAATTAATAATATTTATCGTATTCTAGTTCATTTCTATAGCATATATCTATTCTTTTAGGCCTAGAATTTGAACGACAACTCTAATATGATTCTATAACATACTTAACATCTAATGTCACTTTATAGAGGAAGACTACATTATTTCCCTTCTCAGACCATCTTTAGTCTTTTTCTGAGGTCACAATCCTTGGATGATATAAATATCATCTCATTCCAAGATTAGGCCACAAAATTGTGTCCCTTGGAAGATTTGCTTGTTAATACCATGTTAATTTTCATACAACTGATGCACTGCTAACACATGGTAGTCTTTGTCCACATGTCAACACCATGTTACACCATGTCTTATGACATGTGCTAGAACTATGCTCTCATGTCACCCATGTATTCAACTATCTCCATAGGCTAGGCATGTCAGTTGTGGGGTCACATATGGATCTAAGTTTTTCATTTATCAACCATCACCCATTCATCTATATTTTTGAATATCCTCTGATTATCAACAAGTCAACCTTCTATATATATAGGTATGGAATTTTCCAAAATTTCCATTTTCTTAAGAAGTTAGATTTTCATATTTTTTCTATTTGGGTCATCCACTAACCCAAATCATCTCCACGATAGAAGTCAGTTGAGCCTCCACCTCAAACCTATTGTGCCTTTAATCCATGTTGGCATCTTTCCATATTATTTTGGTCAATGTGGGTCAAAGTCCCACTCATTTGAATATTCATGACATTTGCATATGGGATTTTCCAAAGTACCAGATCACATACTCGAAGTTTCCATGTAATCTCTGCCACATGGCTCCACATTAGTTGCCACATCAACTTCCTAACACTTGTGTTCCATCTTAACATGCCAAATGAGCATGTCATATCATCAAAAACCATCCATAATACCATGTCAGTAGTGACATATTAACCACCACAAAACAATGACACAATAATAATCCTTCCATGTGAACTCCATAGGACCTCTACATGGGCCATGTCATTGGAATCTAGATTTGAGTTTTTCTGTAGTTTGCATTTTCAAGAGGTTTCATATTTTTGGAATTCTAGCCTTGAAAAACTCCATTTTCCCATTGCCAACACTTAACAAATCCCACTAACCTAAACTTCAACACTGATGAAACTTGGATTACATGCCCTTAATAGATCCCAATGCCTAGATCTTTGATACTCGATAGATTTCAAATCCTTATCTACGAAATTTAACATATCTCATTTATGGCTTGGATTCATTTATAAATCCAAACTTTGGATTCATTTAGATCTGAAAAACCCAAATATGCCACTTTTCTAAAGCTACAATTTTTTGGACTGTCAAATTCCATGTCCTCGTTGCCATGCACATGCCACATTTCATTTTTTTACAATTATGCCACATCAACATGCCATGTCGACATGCAAAATCATTCAACCCCATCGTATTTCCAATTCAGCAGAGGCACATCAATTTTTGAATTGAATATGTGTTAGACCATGTCATCATCTTTCAACATTGTGGGCCCAAATGTAGATCCATATTTTCCCAAAAGTTCCCATTAAAAAGGTTCTATATTTTCATGATCCTAGATCCAAATTCTGTCAAAAGATAAGAAAATTCAATGGAAACAATAACTAACAAATTTAGAATAAGTTTTTTTCAAAAGGTGCATTCTTTTTCTAATCAGAATGAGAAAATATGGAGAACTAGTTACTTTGAAAGATCGACTGGCACTATTACATTAGATACAATTATTTCATAAATGCCTCAATATGGGCTAGCTACAATATGTTTCGAGATACTTGAACCCATGAAGTTGGGGTATTTTTTTTCATCAAATCACTCAAGCTAATATCCTTTGGCCAAAAGGTGCACTTTTATAAAGTAATGGATTAATGATTCTAAACTATTCTATCTAGTTTCTATTAGAAAATGGAAAAAAATTGTTTATTTGAAAGAAAGATGAACTAATAAAATCCAATCCTTATTCTACCTAGATTATATCTATAATGAAAGAAATCTTCAACATCTAATGGTAATTTCAACTAACAGATTCTAGATCCTCTCTATGTGGATTTTTTCTAACAACAGAAATGAACTAATGGAAAGAGGAAAATCATTGGGATTATTTAGTAGCTTAACGAATAATTCCATATGTTTAATTATCTAGATATCTAGATAGCACAAATGCCCACTCTTTACTAGACTTCCATCCTCATAACTGTTCTTGGCTAGGCCCATGGTATTGACCCCATTCTAGCCCATGTGATCAGGGGTTGGGGCCAAAACACCCATCCGTGGATTTTATGAACTTTATAGGTTTCCACAGGGAATTTAAAGATCTCTTCTCATTTGTTAGTTTATACTCCAATGGATTTTTGCTCAAATTCTTCTAAATTCTAAATCTACTTATCTTGAAAACATGCATCAAAGCTCATAAGTTATAATATTAACCAAACAACCTTTACAAATCACATTACATCGACAAGTTTTTGTTTTTGTCTACCTAATTAAGGGGAAATTCGTCCCTCATGTATTCTCAATCAAGTAACCCAAGGCTTCAAGCCCATTTTAAATACAACTAGAGAGACCATCACAATGGCTAATTCCTTGAGGAAATAATATCTTCATAAATCTATTTTTGGCTAAGTATTCATTCTTACTTTATCTATGCATATAGCTACAAGTACATGGCATCCTAGGGGTTCTCATATGCTATCTAATAATTTTCAGCCAAATCTAAAATTGGTTTAGATAAGTTAGAAGTTACATCCCATAAAAGATTCCTACTCAAGAAAACCCCCAAGCCCTTCCATCTCAACATGACATCCCTTAGTCATTCCATCATAAGCTAATCTCATAGGAATTCTTGCCATCGTATTCCTTTAAAAGGGGCTTGGTAAGCCCAATCAAGATAATGAACACATTATAATAGACTCAGGTTTATTATAGGGCACTTTGACTTTTAAGGCTAGATGCTTTGTGAAGACTCTTTCCTTTGAGTCTTCATTCTAAACTTCAAGCACATTATTAGGCTTTTGGGTCCACTTTATTAATCTTTACTTATAGATAGTAGAATGGAGACATCCCTTTCCTATCTCAAGCTAACACAACTCCCATTTAGTTTACCCAATTATTTAACAATTAGCATGCTTAGAAAAGCCTTCTAGGCATGCATATGTACATAGTGTGCATGGAAACATTTATGCATAAAAAATATACACCATTACTATGAATTAATAACAAAGAACATGCAAACATATGTTGCACGAAACTTCAAAGAGCCCGACATTTCGGTCTGTACCCATACTCGAAACTCTGAAACTTGGCCGAAACTCGATCATCATGTAATCATCTAGTAGAGTTAATATAGACTTGTTTTTCCTTTAAATTGCATCATGGTTCTTATTCCCTTTTTCCTTGCAAGATAATGTGTTATTCACTTATTTATTTTTATATATACTTTTTATACATACGCATATGACATTTCAACTAACGTTTCCATTTTTGGGAGGTGACATTTCTAAACGTACCCGTTTCGGAAACTCCAAAACGTTTAAGCATTTCATGCAACTTAGATGCAAACATGAAAATCATAAATTATATGTACATTAAGCATTTAATAATAAGGCTGAAACAATTATCTCTTGAAAATTTCTACAAACTAGTTGCAAACCTTTGATCTTCCTCCCAACAATAAACCAAATTATCTCTCAATAGAGGGTCACTGTTGATCGAGGTCCATAAATCCACAAGGATAAAGGCTCTTCATGATACAACTTTGGACATGTATTCCAATGGACACATAATACAATACCATCTAAGTGTGAGGCCTCACTCTGGTATAATAGCTTGACCAATTCTCCATCTAAGCTCCAACTTCTCCTAGGAGAGAAAAGAGAAGTTGTCCACATAATTAATTGGGAAACCCAACCTATTTTCTTTCCAAGATCCATTCTCACCCAAGAAAATCAAAATAAATTTGGCTAATCAATTCCCTTCTCCAAGATCTAGCCTCACCCAAGATGAGAAAGGAGAATTGACTATCTACTTTCACTGTGAAAGTCCTAAAAATTTTCTAGTCACTGGGATAAATGACTATCTCAAGTTACATATTGATGGATGGCTCAAATCATAAGCTAAGGACTGACTAGTGTCATAGGGTAATGGCTAAGTGTGGTCACACGATAAGGATGACTTGTTGAAAATGGCAACAAGAAATGCTAAAAAGAGCATTGCTATAAATAGTAGTTCAGGTACGAGTGTTGGACAAAGCAACAAGGAATGAAAAATGGAAGTGCTAAAAATAACATTGCTATAAATAGCATTTCGGGATGGATTCCAATTTTAGTTAGTACCTGAAATAAAATTGAGAAGTAAAATTTGAATTTGATCTTAGCAGCTGTTTGTAAAATAATTAATTAATTCATCTTAAGTTAATTAGTTGTAGGAAATCAAACATGAAGTCTATGTGAAGACATGCAACAGTTTCTCCATTGATTGAGGAATTTATCCCTTAGTTAAAGAGATAAGGATGAGTTATAATTAGTTAGATCATTTAACTGAGTTAAGTTCAGTTAGATTAGTTCCAACAATTTATGGAATTAATTGTGAGTTCAGTTAGTTAATTCATTCATGCATGTAACTATTGCACTTTAGATAACTGAATATTCTCTCATAAATAACTCATGCACGTTAGTTTAGTCAGAGACCTAGTTCAGATCAAAGGAAGGGACAATGTACTATCAGTTGGGGGATTTTTCCTATAAAGGAAACTCATCCATGCATAAGGAATTATCTCCTTCAAGATTGCATAGTTATTTCTGAGTTTGCTGAGTTGTGTGAGAGGTGAATTCACACAAGTGGAAGCACTAGACCCCAGGAAAAACTGTGCAAGGAAATAGGAGGCTTCGAGCGCAGAGGTGAAGGTTTGTGAGAAGCCCTTGATTGTCTATGAGCAACAGAGGGATTGTACTGAGAGCTGGATAGCTTGTGAGCTAAGGCTTTATGTAATCGAGACATATTTCCACTTGTATGATAATACAAAGATCGGGGTTTTTAGCTGAGGCTTTCCCCAGAGTATTCTTTTGTGTTTCATGTGTATGATTTCTTCTTCTCTGTTATATGTGTTCTGATTGATTTAGCTCAAATTGATTACGCTTCTGCAAAGTTTGATTGTAGAAGTAGATTTAGTATTTTGCTTTAGTATATTGCATTATTAGGTGATCTATAGTGGGAATTTCTACATGGTATAGGAACAAAGGTGATCAAAGGAGAGAACAATATACAAGAAGGAAGAAGTTCAAAGTTTGAGGTTCCTAAATATATAAATCGAGTTCTTATCACATCTCAACATCACCAATAGCATTCAACGATTTAAGACTTCAGTATGCCCTTGATGGTAGCTCGAATTATATATCCTATAAGGATTGCATGGAGGCAGTATTAGAGGATAACAATCTAAAGGACTTCATTGATCAAGAAGTCCCCAAGCCGAAAATGGCTGATGCTATAGAATTGGCAGAATGGAAGAAATGTGTGGCTAGAGCAAGGAGAATCCTTCTGAAGGGAGTTCGAGACCACATAGGCTCGAGTCTCCATGGGAAGGAGACACCATTTTTGATGTGGAAAATATTGAAAGATCTATATCAGAACAACAATGATCAGAGGAAGCTGGTGCTGAAAGAAAAGCTTTGGAAAATCAAGTGTGAAAAGGGCGACATGATCTCTACATATCTGAACAAGCTCACCACCTGCAGGGATGAGCTTGGAAGTGTAGGGATCATGACAGCTAATGATGACATGCTGAGTCTTGCACTCCTTAGTCTTCCTAGGAGTTGGCATAGCTACCAAGACTCAGTAAATGGAAGAGAGAAACTGTTATATTGGGAACGACTTTGGTCGGATTTGATGCTGGAGGAGATAAGAAGAAGCACCAGAGATGGTTCTTGTTCTTCATCCAAGGAGGATGAAGAGAATTGCACCTTAGCGAGTAAGGCGAAGAAAGGGAAGGAGAAGGATTCTCATCCCAAATCGAGTTCTTCCTATGGTGGGAAGAAGTTTGAAAAATCGAAAGTGCGATGCTTTCATTGTCATAAGGTGGGCCATTTTGCTACAAATTATCCACTGAAGAAATCCAAGATGGGATCCAAGGAAGGATCTGAAGGTGAGGCATTGGTCTCACAGTTCGAGTTGGATTTCACCCTTTTCACATGCATGGTTTCATCCATGGTGGGATGTGTTTGGTTTCTTGACAGTGGAGCTTCTTTCCACGTGACTGGTGACAAGAGTTTGTTCAGTACCTTGGAGGAGAAAGATCTCTAGATACTTATAGCGATGGGTAATGATGAAAAGTATAGTGTCTTAGGTGTAGGCATGGTTGTTTTTCAGAGGGAGCATGGAGCTCGCATTACCTTGACTGATGTCAAGTATGTACCAGGATTGAGGAAAAATTTGGTGTCGATCACAATGCTGGAAGACAAAGGCTATGATGTAGTATTCAGTAAGGGAAAGGTTTTCCTTCGACACATCACCACAAGACAAGTGAAGCAGATTGGTTCACGAGTCAAGAACATGTATGCTCTTTAAGTTCAAGATTCATGTAAAGCCTTAAGGAGTAACACAACTATTGGAGACTTGGTGGCTGAGAGGGAGAGTACACTACCTCTCAACATGGAGTGCTAGACGAAGTCTCAGAGAATTGTGGAGGAGCCATGGTTGGTGAAGTAGCTTTAGGTGGTTGTGGAGCAGCCACAACTAGAGAAGCCGAGAGGAGATCGAGTGGAGGCATTACTCATGCAAAGACCTTCAGTAGGGGGAAATTATGAGCCAAGTGGGTAGAGGGATCACATGCACCCATACCTCCAGGTGGGAGGTGCGACAATGTGGAGTGATAGTCCCAAGAAGGCTGAAATAGGGGTAGGATCCTTGAGGTACCTAGCCTCTTTGATTAGACCTTGCTATGAGAGCTCCGACGAGGAGTAGCAGGATTGGCTAAGTGGGTAGAGATAGATGCATATGGAGCAACAGAGAGAGCTATAGTGTAGGAATCCCAAGACAGTGCAGAGCTAGCAGGCTGCAATAATGCGAGAGGCATAGGAGTGTTGCACCAGTGTAGGATGGCACAGAGAGGTGTGCAATGGTGTGAAATGCATGGAGTGTTGCAGCAGCTCAGAGGTCACAGAGGGAGCACTTGTCAGCGACAGAGGGAGCTTCAACATCAGAGAGTGTTTCTAGCCCAATAAAGAGGTGAGTTGGGAGATTTTTTGTTTCTAGAGTTGTTGGAGCAATAACACTTGGGAGAAGTGTTGCATGCAGAACATTCCAAAGGTTGAGGATCGGGTTTGAGTTGAATGCCTTTCTTGTTGAGAGGGAGTGTTGAAAATGGCAACAAGAAATGCTAAAAATAGAAATGCTAAAAATAGCATTGCTATAAATAGAAATTCGAGTACCAGTGTTGGACATAGCAACAAGCAATGAAAAATGGCAGTGCTAAAAAATAGCATTTCTATAAATAGCATTTTGGGATGGATTCCAATTTTAGTTAGTCCCTGAACTAGAATTGAGAAGTAAAATTTGAATTTGATCTTAGCAACTATTTGTAAAATAATTAATTAATCCATCTTGAGTTAATGAGTTGTAGGAAATCAAACATGAAGTCTATGTGAAGACATGCAACAGTTTCCCCATTGATTGAGGAATTTATCTCTTAGTTAAAGAGATAAGGATGAATTGTAATTTGAGTGTAATTAGTTAGCTCAGTGAACCGAGTTAAGTCCAGTTAGATTAGTTCCAACAGTTTGTTGAATTAATTGTGAGTTCAGTTAGTTAATCCATGCATGCATGTAACATCTGCACTTCAGATAACTGAATATTCTCTCATAAATAACTCATGTATGTTAGTTCAGTTAGAAACCCAGTTGAGATCAGAGGAAGGGACAACGTACTATCAGTTGGAGGATTTTTCCTATAAAGGAAACTCATCCACGCAGAAGGAATTATCTCCTTCAGGATTGCTCAGTTATTTTTGAGTTTGGTGAGTTGTGTGAGAGGTGAATTCACACAAGTGGAAGCACTAGACCACAAGAAAAATTGCGCAAGGAAATAAGAGGCTTAGAGGGCTAAGGAGAAGGTTTGTGAGAAGCCTTTGATTGTCTATGAGCAACAGAGGGATTGTATTAAGAGCTAGATAGCCTGTGAGCTAAAGCTTTGTGTAATTCAGACATATTTCCACTTGTATGATAATACAGAAATTAGGGTTTTTAGCTAAGGCTTTCTCCAAAGTATTCTTCTATGTTTCATGTGTATGATTTCTTCTTCTCTTTTATATGTGCTCTGATTGATCTAGCTCAGATTGATTAAGCTTCCGCAATGTTTGATTGTAGAAGTAGATCTAGTATTGTGCTTTAGTATATTGCATTATCAGGTGATCTATAGTGGGAATTTCTACATGACTCAAGTCACATGGTGATGGATAGGTTAAGCAACATGTTTTGTGATTGTCGCAGTCCTAGGGGTTCAAGGATCATCTGACCTCGTAACTTAACTCTGAATCCACATCCATCTAGCCACCAAAAAATGAGCCAAGGATCCAACCTAAGCTACCCATAGGTAGACCCAAGTATTTGTACCCAGACATCCAAGTAATCATGGTTAAATGGTATGGGATCTCCAACATAGTGGGAGAACCTAACTTATATGTCTGTGGATTTCTCTGCCAAGTGGCACATGAGGGTCTCACACTCCTAACTTTGGACTTAGGACATTTCATCATTTAAGAGGCTAGTTGGTAGTCTCATGTGTCTCAGTACAGTTATACCAAGTATCTTGTATGTAGTTAGCTAGCTTTGCATATTTATGGACACATTTAAAGACATGCATTGGAAAATTAGAAAAATAATTTTAAGAGGCACTACATGAACAACACCATATGACATTTTATATTAAGGGAAAGAGGATGATTTTTTTATTTGCTATAGAGACAACGATTTTACAGGTATTCTATATGATAAGAAGAGCCCTTCAGGATATGTTTTTCACTGTGGTTTAAACGTAATCTCATGGGAATTTCATAAGCATCCCATTGTGATGCTCTTATCAATAGAGGCAAAGTATGAAACAACAATAACAACAACCTTTCAAGCAATGTGGTTATGGAGAGTTCTCAATGATCTTCAACAAAGAAAAGAAGAACCAACTCCAATATATTGTGACATCAAAACAGCTGTTATGTTGCCTAAAAATTATGTTTTTTTACCGAAAAACAGTCATATAGGTACTAGATATTATTTTATTAGAGAGCTTATAAAGAAGGGTGATATTTATTTCAAACCACGTGAATGACAAGATCAATTGGCTAACATATTCACAAAGAAATTGGCAATAGATGTTTATGAATTTCAATAGGCATACATTATGAGTGAGAGAAGTTGAAGCATTCAACAACTGTAATTAATAGGGGGTGTTAGAAAAAGGATCAATGGTTTAGTATGTCGTATTAGTTTTGCAATTCAGTTTTGTATGTTTGCATTTCTTTGTGACTATAGCAATAATTAGATTTCCCTTCTTTTCTTTTATCTTTGAATAATATAGCTTGAGTGGGCATAATGATGAAGGACACTTGTTTCCTCCTATGTAGACTTTAATAGTGAATTAGCTATGTAGAAGTGGGTTCTTGTCCCACAAACAAGTGTTCTTATATACCAATTTAGTCTTTGACTAAAATATTTACAGTCTTATTCACCAATTTACTCTAACTTAATTGCCACCTTAGACATATATATATACATATATATAAAATTTTAATCTCAAAACTAATAAATGAAAAATAAGATATATATAGATATATATTTTAAATTCAACTTCAACCGTATGAATATCAAATGCATTAGTAGAAATATCTCACATAATAACTAATTTCATTTCCTAACCTTAGGAGAATGAGTCTGTATATATAGAGAGGAGGGTTTTGGCTGTTTCTTTATATTATGAATCAAATCAACCTCAAAGTAGCGAGGTTTATTATCAAAGCAGTTAAAAGTGGTTTAACGTAACATATTTGTGGCAAATGGAATTTTTTTGACGAATCACGTATTACTACCGATTTTCTGTATAAGGCGGAATCTTGCTATGCTTTATTGTATAATTATATTGAATAGATTTCATTAACATGACTCCATGGGGTTTCTGATTGAATTTATAGATGTATCATATTGGGCTACGTCTGCCTTTACAAATGGAGGGAGACCACCAGCCACAACCTATTTCATGGATTTCTAATGAGAATCAACCAATCATGTTACATGAGGATCCAAGCTTGGTATTGTCTCAAAGGTGAGGCTTATTTTCTCAACTAGTTTCCAACTCTTCATTCTTATGGTTATTCTTTTTCTTGAAGTAGCAATGATCCATGTGGGTATCTTTTGAAATGTGCAGAGATATTGACTGTGCTGAAGACAACAACCTTTCCCTTCCTTCAGGATACATTCTCAATGGTAAACAAACAGATGTCAAAGAAAATTTAGGCAAACATGAAACATATCTCAATGAATTGAACAGAGCTGCTGGATTGAGATTGCAACTGGGCAGTCATTGCTCTTCCTTACCACACCCATACAATATTTTTCCTGCAAACAAGAAGTTTAAGTCAGAGATGGACATAAATCTGCGAGGGACTTCATTAGACTACCAAAGTCCTGGCTTTGAATCTCTGGGAGTTGGGTTTGATGGCATGCCTCAGCAATGGCCTGCAAGTTCCAGTCATCCAGTTATGGCCCTCTTTGATAAGCATTCATTTCCTCAGGTAAGATATTTTATTATGAAAGCTTGATTCACAATAATAATGTAAAATCTGAAGCCAATTTGATTTTATACAGCTGACTTTTACCATTAATGATTAACAGGATAACTATTTGTCAGATGCACCAATGCAAAATGGCCGTAGGCCTGAAAAATAAGCACAAAGTGACTGAATATAAGTAACATCGGTATACATGTACGAGAGGGTATAAACATATATATATGTGTGTATTTTTTCGGTTGATGCTTATGTTTGGCGTTGGTGTGAATGAAAACCCGGGTTTGACATGCACATACAGATTGTGAGGTTTTTCAGTCAACTAGATATATATCCGGGATCTTAGCAACTTTGCATGCATTTTTTTTGCAAGGGAGAGGTTACATTACAGTACACCCTAAATATATATTAAACCATGGAAGCAATTTAACATAAACTTTAAACACAAATGCATATTAATATTAATCGAAAAAGCATTTAGTCAATATTCCTGGGTTTTCCAACAATATGGAATTTAAATAAAATGTATTTTGGATTACAAGATTAGAGTGAAACAGTTCACTTCATTCCTATTACTGAGATTTAACCTGTTTGAGTCAACTCCATATATATATATATATATATATCCTGCATCTTCGTAACTTGGTATGCGCATTAAACACAAATGCATATCAATCTAGATGTAGATGAGATTTTTGTTACTGCAATTATTTTAAATAAATTGTACATTTTAAAATATTTTAGAAATTTGATGAAAGATAATAAACTAATAAAATAAAATAGTTGATTTTCTTTTTATTAATCAGATTTAAATTATTTGATACAACTCCATATATATTCTGCATCTTGGCAATTTAGCATGCCCATTAAAATCAATGCATATTAATATATTCTGCATCTTGGCAATTTGGCATGCACATGAAAATCAATGCATGTTAATCTTGATGTATGTAGATAGGTTTTTGTCCGTACTCCTATTTAATGTAATCAATGGGTTCTCTAATATTGAATTTACATAGATTGCAGATTTTGGAAATTTAACATAAAAAATAAAGTTAAACAATTAACTTCACTCCTATTAACCAGATTTCCAAAATAATCTAGAATCTACCTTCACATAATAATGGAACTCACACACCTATTAATACATTACCTCACTCCATGTATGTTGCTTCTCTGGCTGCAATTAGAAATGTAAATTAAGTTATGTTTCTAAAAATGGTGTTTTATTGTTTGGCAGCAACATTCTTTGACAATCGCTGAAGGTGCTTCAACTTCAATGCAACAACAAATGGAACCCCAGGGAGAACGGCACTCACCTGGCCTTACAGCATCTGCACCTCAGATAGAGCTTTGAAGAATATTAGCTTCTCTATTTGAAAAAAGGTTCCCTGGAAAGTCTTTAAAGGTGTTGTTGTTATATACATCCTTCTATATAAGATTTGGTTGCCATTTAAAGTTGATACTTGATTATTTCCATGAAAAGGAAATATTCACAATACAAAAGTACAGTAGCCAGATAATTGAGATCAAGAGGTATTCTTTATTTTGTATTCGAAGTGCACCAGAGTGCTGTGTAAGGGCTTCACATCTCATGGAAAAGGTCATCTATAGATCTTTTTTCCTGCTCCTGTTGAATCCTCTCCTGGGTGAATTTTTCTGGTAGATGCCATTATATTAATTCAAATGGGAGATGGGACGAGGTTATGTTATTATGGAGCCTTAGTTGCCATGGTGTGGTGATTTCAGAGACCTGAAGTAGCGGGGTTGTTAGGTTTGTGGGAAACATTCTCAAAGCCTCAGGAAGGTGTGGGTGGATTGCTCCAGCCAAAACTTGGGTGGTTCTTCTTGAGGGAAAAAAAGCAGTGTGCACTGTGGAGGGAATGGCATGGACGTGGAATTGTGTGTGGACATTGGAACATTTTGTATCTTTTCTGTACCTGTTTTTATCGGAATTTCTATGTTTGAGAGGGTTGTCAACTGCAGATGATTTGATTTGATTTGTGTTTTCATTTAGATGCTCCTCTTCGACAAAGAAACCTCTTTTTGTATGATAACTGAACTAAATATGATTTGGAGTTTTGATTGAAATGGAAAAGAATCCGTTCAAGCAGTTTTGAAACGGATAGAAACGTGTTAAAATAATTTTCCTTGTACATTATAGCCAGAGGCAGTACCTTCCTGAGATGTTTTCATATCCACTAAAGGCAAGGATTCTCCCTCTCATAATATCAAACAATATGTATGATTTATTTTAAAGATCCAGAGCACTCTTGAATGAGTTTTCAATGATTAGGGGAGACGACTACAAACCCAAGACATTTATGTCGAGAATGGTGGTTATGCAAGTAAAATACAATGAAACCATTAAGACAATATCTCGCTGTTGCAACACTTTGGATATTTGAACGTTCAATGCACTTTCAAAGACATTTTACAGATTCAAGGTTGTTTTAATTTTTATTATATCTATTTTAATAATTTTTTTCCTTATATCTTTGATATATTAATAATGGATGTTAAAATTCTGGAAGAAAACTAAACTACACATGAAGTACTGATTGCAGAAGTCTCAAGACAATAATTTTAAAATTTATTGAAATGCTTTTAAATTATAATATAATATACTATATAAATAAAATTATTCAAATTTTGAATAATACTTTATAAAAACAATTTAATTGGTAATTGTTTTATAATTTAATTGGTAATGGTTTGAAATAAAATATTATGTATTAAAAAATTTGAAAATCAAATTTTACTGAAAAAATATAAGCACTTAAAAAAATTGACCCCGTTTCAAACTAGTAAAAGATAAATAAATTACAAATTCTTCTGAGTCCCCAAAAATGAAACAATATTCCTTCAAATAATATATGATTAAACAATTTGATATAAATATATCAAATTGTTTTATCCTCATTTAATCACGAGTTCTATAAAAATTACTAGTATCAAAATAGGGTTTAACATTAAGTGTAAATGGAATATTATGATGTGGAAAAATTTCAAATCATAAATTTAAAATTCATATTCGTATTCGTATGATCAATGTATGCATTTTTTAAGGTTGATTAAATAACATTTATAACTTTGAAAGTTTATTCAAAATATTAATATTATGTTTATTGATTTGTTTTAAAAGATTTTTATGTTTTTGTTTTTCTGTATTTGCATGTAAAATCATTCATTTTCATGTTATTTGAGTTTATGTTTGTTTATATGAAAAAGCATATGAATGGAAGATTTATAAATGTGATCACTCTCTTGGTGGTATTCCATTTTTATAAATTGTTAAAGTTTAAATATTACGTTAATATTTTTCGTTAAGAAAGGTAGTTTTCTTATTAATATATTATAAAATAATATAATAGGTTTCATAATATAACATGGGTTAGAGTTTTAGTTTAACTTTTTAGGTAGATACAATGTTATTATATATGGAGATTATTAATGGTAAATAATGTCTATACAATAGCGTGAAAGAAATAATTGTAAAGGGGCATGTTAAGCTTATTTGAAAGTATTTTATTACAATGTTATTACTAGGTTGATAGAAGTATATAAAATAGTAGAATCAATGCAATGCAATTTCTTGTGAAGTATATTGTAATTGGGGTTATGTTTATTTCAAGGTTACTTGAAGAGGAAAATGAACATTTTTCTCCTCAATAAAGGTATAAAGTTTTTTGGTATATGTTTCCTTTATTGTGGTTGTTGTGTAGTAAATCTAGGTAAAATATGTTATTTCTACAATGAGATGTCTTGTGAAGTATTTAGTAATTAAAGTTTTATTAGTTTGGAAGTTTTCCTATTGAAAATACAAGTGAACATTGGTCTCATCAATAAAGACATAATTTTTTTGATATTCTTGTTATTTTTCATTTTTACAATGATGGTATACTCTATTATTCATGTCTATGTCAACTCTATTATTTAGGCTCTACATCTTCCAACTACTAATAAAAAAGACCACAAGTGGCACTAGTGCACTTTCTTGAGCCAATATCATAGAGTATTTTTTCAAATTATATATATATATTATATATTATAAGACATGATATTTTTCATTCAATGAGGAAATTTGTAGTTGGAAAAGAATATATGTAGAAAATACAAGTGGTTTCACTTAGTTGGACACCCTTGTAACACTTATTAGTACCCCTTCAAGTAGTACTACATTGTACAACACCTTGTATATGGAATTTCACTTCCACATATTGTAGGATATATTAGAAGTCCCCTAGGTTACTTGAAACCAAATTTAGATAATTTGATTGACTATTTCGATGCAATAGTACAATGGGAGTAGCACATGAGAAGGTTACCCTCGTATGGTCAAGTATCCATAGTTAGTGTCTTGAAAAATTGGGTAAGTACTACTATTGGGACCAACATATCTATAAAAGAGCTATAATGCCTTCCACTTCCTTTCCCTCATGACTTGTGAAACTGTAATCCCTAATGCTATTTTAAAATTTTCCTACAAAAAACATTGTATTGAGATTTTTTATATTTTGTTACTTGAAACCTGCTTTCCTATTAACATTCTATACAATTTCTACATAAACTATAGTATTGGGCATTTTATAGTTTTTTCATCGTTGGGTGAGCATTATATTCTTTCCACAGGTTCAAGGCAACACCTCGAGATTTTGTTTTTCCTATATTTATGCAAACCCAAGGATGGGGGTAGACCCAAAGATTGTGGGTGGACCTACACATGGTTTTGCATATGGTTTTGGGCATGATGGTTTTTAGCCCATGGTATTTTCTAGATTCAGTAAAGGGAACTATGGTTATGTTCTAATCCATGGTTAATGGATTTGGGTTTATGAATTCTTCGACATGTATATATATGTATTGTAACATTGAAAGGAATATAATGAAAAATCAATCAAATAGTCCTGATTTTGGGATCCAGGGGAAAATCTCTGTGTATATTTTTTTATGTTCTCACCATTGTATATTTTTTGTTTTTTAAGAATTCGTTTGTAGGTAATTTATATATAGGGTTAAAACCTACATATGGTATCAGAGTTGTTTCAGTTTGAAGTAGACACCTTTGCTGCTGAGGGGTTTTGCACGAGCTTGTGGTAGACATTATTCAGTTGGAGATTTGCGAGATCAATTATTGCAATGAAATATGATGGCGAGCAGTGGAAAGATAGAGATCAAGAAATTTAAAGGTCATAGTTTTGAGTTGTGGAAGCTTAAGATGGAGGATCTATTGGTGGATAAAGATCAATGGATCATGGTAGATCCAGGTACTAAACCAAGGACAATGTCAGCAGAAGACTGGGTGAAGTTGGATCATAAGGCAAAGAGCACAATGTAGTTGTGATCTCAGATTTAGTATTGTGGAATGTATGAGGGGAAGCTACGACGAAGGATTTGTGGGTCAAGTTACGGAATTTTTACCAATCTAAGTCTCTGGTGAACAAATTGTTCCTAAGAAAAAATATGTACAGCATGAGGACAAATGATGGAGACTTGATGACAGAGCATCTGAGCGCCTTTAATACTATGGTAAGCCATTTTTTATTTGTTGATATAAAAATTTCAGGCGAAGATAAGTGCATTAGTTCACCGTGTTATCTACCAAATTCATGGGATAGTCTTGTTGTTGCAATAGGTAGCAATACAACTACCTTGAAGTTTGATGAAATAGTTTAAACCTATCAGAGGAGATGAGACAAAAAAATGTGGAGAGCCAGAATGGAGATGCTTTTTCTGTATGAGGACAGTCCCATAACAGAAACAAAAATAAGTCCTTGAGTGGGAGATCTAAATCTAGAGGGAGATCTAATTCTCTGGGAAAACTTGTAAAGGTATGTTGGAAATGTGGAAAGGAAAGGCACTACAAAAAGGATTGTAGATCTAAAGCTCTTGAGAAAGGAATTGGATCTAATGATGCTCCTTCTGCAGAGGTGAAATCCACCTCAGACGAAGGTGGGGGTGTGTAATTGGCTTCTTATTCAAGTACACATGTAGGTCATGAGGCATGGTTTTTTGACTTAGGCACATCCTTTCACTTCACTCCCCATAGGGAGTGGTTCTACAAGTATGAGAAATACGATGAGGATGATTTCTTCTCAAGGGATGATAGGAATGCTAGAATCATTAGACGCGAAAATTTCAAGCTAAAGTTGCAAGGTGGAAGGATTATAACACTTTCTAGTGTTCTACATATTCCTACATTGGCCATAAATCTGTATTTTGTAAGCAAGATGGATGACATCAGTGTAAAAACAATGTTCGAGAAAGATACTTGCAAGATGGTTCGGGGAGCATAGGTATTGATATGGGTAGCTCGGATTGAAACTCTGTACAAGTTTTTGGGTAACACTATTATTGATGGGTGCAACAGTTCTTTGGTTCCTAAAAGTGGAGTAGAAACCCTAGTGGTCTCTAGAGAAAAAAACCATGTATAAAAAGATTGGATATATTGAAGAGATGGGCCTTCGAATACTACATGGTAAAGGTATGGTAGCAAGTATGTCTAATTTCTCTTTAGATTTTGATATTTGTGAACATTGTATATATGTGAAGAAGAATAAGGTGAGCTTCCCCGTTGGTGCTAAGAGGGCTAAAGGTATATTAAAGCTTATGCACGGTGACATGTTTGGACATGTATCAATTCCATCACTGGGTAAGGCTATGTACTATGTCTCCCTTATAGATGAATTCTCAAGGAATACATGGATATATTTCCTTAGGAAGAAATCTGAAGTTTTTGATAGGTTTAAAGAATTGAAGGCTCTAGTGGAAAATCAGATAGAGAACAAGATCAAGGTGTTGAGGACAGATAATGGTGGAGGGTTCTCCAGGAAGGAATTTGTAGAGTCTTGTAAGAAGTGTGGTATAACACGACGAAGGACTACTCCATACAAACCTCAACAAAATGGAGTTGCAGAAAGAATGGATAGGAGATTGGTGGAAAAGGAAAGAAACATGGTCAATGGTGGTGGGTTAGGACAATAATTCCAGATAGAGGCAGTGGAAATTGCATGTTGCCTAGTTAACAGATCACCTTCATCAACCTTGGATGATAAGGCTCCATGTGAGGTATGGACTCGTAAGAAACCCTCTATTTCACATATGAGGATATTTGGTTGTGATGTATACGTACATGTTCCAAAGCAAAAAAGAACTAAGTTGGATAATAAATCTGAAAGGTGCATCTTTATTGGATATAAGCATGGTTTAAAATGTTATAATATTTGGAACCCAGAAACACGGAAGGTGTGTACAACTGAGATGTGGTGTTTAGAGAGGTGAAAGATGTTATTAGACATGAATTCCTACCAAAGGATCCTGTGAAGACAGAGTTTGAGCTAAAGGAGGAAGAATCAGACTCTACAACAAAATATGAATCAGAAGATGAAGAGCCACAAACTCTAGCTTCGAGAAGATTAATTCGAGGGAGAAGGCAACTAGAAAGGTATAGTCCATCTACATTCTTTTCAAATTTTCTTTTATCTATTACTGATGATAATCCAAGAACTATTAAGGGAGTAGTGGAGTCAGAGGATGGAAAACACTGGAAAGAGGCCATGGTTGATGAAATGACATATTTGGACAAAAATGAGGCTTTGGATCTAGTGGAGTTGTCGGCTGGAAGGAAACCCTTTGGTAGCAAATGGGTGTTTAAGAAGAAGATGAATGAAAAAGTTAAGGTGGATAAATACAAAACTCAGCTTGTAGATAAAGATTGTTCTGAGGTGTTGGGAATTGATTTCGATGATATTTTTTTCTCCCATTACCAAGTTTGCTTCAATCAGATTATAGCTTATCTGTTGTTGCTTCTTTTGATTTTGAGGTAGAATAGATGGATGTGAAGACAATATTTCTTCATGAGGATCTGAAAGAAGAGATCTACATGAAGTAACCTGAAGGCTTTGTGGTGAAGAGTAAGAAAGAACTAGTATGCAAGCTAAAAAAGTTCGTGTATGGGTTAAAACAATCACCAATGATGTGATTTCAATATTGATACATATATATATATATATATATATATATATATAATATATATATATATATATATATAACTATATATATATATATAGATATATATATATATATATATATATAGGACTTGGCTACACCAGAAGCAAAGTGGATCACTATGTGTATTTTAAATTATTTGGTGATCGTTTTACTTATTTGTCTTGTATATGGATGATATGTTGTTGATTGGAAATGACAAAGAAATTATCTAGGATTTGAAGATCCAATTGTCCTCCAAGTTCAACATGGAGAATCTTGGTGCTGCAAAATCTATTTTGAGCATGGAAATGAAACGAGATTAGGAAAAGAGGAAGCTCTGGTTAAGGCAGAGGAAGTATTTCGAAACAATACTGGAAGAGGAAGTATTTCGAAACAATACTGGAAAGGTTTAATATGCAGGATAGCAAATCAGTGAAGGTTCATATTCTTGTAGGTGTGAAGTTATCTGTTGAACAGTGTCCCAAGACACAAGAAGAGGAAAAGGACATGTCATGTGTTCCATATGCAAGTGAAGTCAGTAGCCTAATGTACAAAATGTTCTGTACTAGACCAGACATTGCACATGCAGTGGGAGTATTGAACATGTTTATGTCAAAACCAGGGAAGGAGCATTGGACAACATTGAAGCAAGTTTTCAACTATT
Source organism: Pinus taeda (assembly GCA_000404065.3). NCBI lineage: Eukaryota > Viridiplantae > Streptophyta > Pinopsida > Pinales > Pinaceae > Pinus > Pinus taeda. The sequence goes on along the minus strand of APFE031255025.1, from coordinate 51,368 downwards.
TGCATGGCACCAGTGAGTATGGTTTATGCTACCAAGGACGACTAGGATTGGACATAGTTTTGGACATCCATGGATTTGTTGATGTAGAATGGGCTGGAGATTTGGATCAGAGAAGATATACAAGTGGGTATGTGTTTAACCTATTTGGAGGAGCAGTCAATTGGATGAGTAAGAGATAGTCTATTGTGGCACTTTCAACTATAGAGGCAAAATAAATGGTAGCCACTCATGAAAACAAGGAATCAGTTTGGTTGTGGAGATTGTGTTCAAGTATGGGGTTAGCACAATGAGCTATAACGATATACTATGATAGCCAAAGGGAAATTTTCTTTGCAAAGAAACCTACCTATCATCAAAGACAAAGAAAATTGATGTTCAGTATCACCTTGTGAGGGATATGGTTGAGGACAGAAATGTTTTTTTGGTAAAGGTGGGCACTTTGAAGAATGTTGTAGATGCCTTGACATGATCCATGAGCATTGAGAATTTTTCTTGGTGTAGAGAAAAAATGGGAGTTGTAGGGTTCGAAACCTTGTGTGGAAAAGGAAACAACAAGTGGGAGATTGTTCGGTGTATGTTATATTATTTCCACCAGGTCTGGGGTAGCTATTAGGGGGACAAATCACTTCTTACAGACAAGAAGGATCTCCCTAGATTTCCAACAAAACCTAGTAACAAATATAAAAGAATTGATACCTTTCCTTAGCCTATAACTAAAACATGAAACATGCAGTATGCGAAGAATCACTTACCTATTAGCATGCCTGTAGAATTCCTTTTAGTGCCTTCCACAACCAGCTTTTGTTGGAAAATGTAACTAGGTTTAGTGTTCATAATTGTACTTGAAGTCAAAGTGTAATATATTTGTCAAAATAAATTTTATTATTGACATTGACTTATTAAAGCATGGGTTTCATGCTTGGATAATTTATTACTTCAAGCCTCCATTGTAGGCTTTAGGTTATTTGTCAAAATAATTTATTATTTGACTCCTCCCTCAAGTAATCTACACAGCCTCTTCAAAGTCCTCAAGAAAGTCCTCATTAAAGTCTTCAAGTTGGCCTCAAAATAAATATTATTAAAAGAACACATGTGAGCTCAATAAAAGGAAACATCTCTTCATAATGCATGTCGGTTCATTTAGGATGGATGAACCACTATATATACCAGCCTAAGATCTTCATATTTCACTACAGAGCTCAAAATCTTAGATAAATTTTGATGATCCCAGAGAGGAAGTCTCAAATATATATTAGAGGAAGTTTTGGTGAAAAAATAGAGACAATTTCAATGCTAATTATAGTGAGGAGTTTCCATCTTAGGGAGCCATACCCTCAATGCTGTCACCTTTAAGGAAATTTGGATTGTTCAGTCTACCATAGTTCAATGCTAGTGTTGTCTTGGTGTAACTACAGTATGGTGGGCTCTATGCTAGCACATATTTTAATTCTATTGTTGTTATGACCTCAAAGATATTGGAGTGATGATGTGTTTGATGTTAACAAAGTGAAAGAAATAAGGGTGACTTGATGGAGGTAGTCTTGTATGTAAGGTTCTTGGTCATATCATCTTTGAATATATTGAAGGGACAATTTGTAACTGGGGTTTCCCCTTGAGGGGGGGTTTTTCCCTGGCAGCATGCCTATATCTTGTGTTCTCTTCTTTTGTTTTTTAGAATTAATATTGATGATAAGAAAAGATAATTAGTAAATCTAATACTAATAATTAAAACATCACAAGTTAATGTCATAATAAGGGAAATCATTTTAACTTCCATCTCTATTGGTTTTCCAACATGGTATCAGAGTTATGGTTAGATGTTAAAGGCAGTTTGAAGAACACACATCCAGCTTCAAATAGTCTTAGTGAGTCAGTTTCGGTGCTCTAACAAAGGGGATCAAGCTTGAATATGACTGGAGTAAGTCTCAATATCATTATAAGAAATGTGGATCATTTCTAACTTAAGTATAGATATCAATATACAAATTTTGATGTAAATATAATGTGAAGGCTTGCTCATGACAATTTTGGTGACACCTTAGTGAATATTTTAGATTATAGAGAAGATGCTTCATAGTTTGGATTACAGTGAGAGGTTTAGTGTAATCTCTAAGAGGATGCTTCAGGATCTTAGATTAGGCACAATAGGAGAATCTTGGTACTACCACAAGAAGAAGAAGAAGGATCTCGTTGCTAACTCAGTCACCATGTCAACGCACTCTTGGTGCTACCTCTGTTCGGTGCTATTATATTGACCTAAATTTAGTAATATCACATGACCATAGTCACCTCAACTCGGTGACATTTTAATGATGCCATGGAAATGAATAAGACTTGGTAAAACTACAGTGATTCCTATCATAAGTAGTATCACTACAATGGTACCTATCATGGTCAGAAGGGGAATTCAAGTTTAAGTAATATATAGTCGAATTATTATAAGAACTAAGGCATTGCAATGGTTGTTCGAAACAATGAAGTAGAATATACTGCTGCCTATAGAGATATGTCAAGAACAAGGAACCAACTTGAAGGAAGCACTCTTTGGGGATCTAAGTTCAAAGAACTAATTAAGTATTGTTACTACATCAAATCCAATAAGTTATCAAATCAAAGGTATGTAATCACAAGGTACGTATGTACATAATATTTGAATTTTTCAATCATCCTTGTGTATGGCTATTCTAGGGTGAAGTTTACAACATGCATCCTTATCTTATAGAGATTATAAGTAATCTAGGATGCCAAGTAGAAGTCCTTGGTTGAAAGAAGGAATAACCTCCCCCATCCTCCATGGTTTTGTAGGAGATCTAAATTAAGAAATTAAATCATATTCATGGTATCACATGTTTTGCTTGAAAGTATGTATTACAGGATGTTGGCCTAGTACAAAGAAAACACTTTAAGGAATCCTTACCAGGTTTGTCAAGAAAAATATCCACCTCCATGTATGTCTATTACATTATAAAATTATCATTATCTTATTTATGAAATTTTCATTACATTACTAACATTGTTATGTCTAGCTATCTTGAATCATAATGATTATTGTTCTAAGTGATTGACCACTTTAAATCTACCCACCACACTCATATTTTTAACTGATTTTGTAGAACCCTAGATAGGTTCTGGAAAACCCTAACCTAAGGGTATGCTAATGTGAATGACTAAAATGCTAAATTGTTTAGGGCTATTAAGAAAATGCTATTTGAGGTTTATCTTGATAATGTCATGATTTGGATTTTGGTATGATAAGGAAAATCTAACTTAGGGTTGAATGATAAGGTCTAAAAGCCTAAACCTTTAAAGCTTTTGGATTTTCTATTTTCCTATGTTGAAACCCTAACTCATTTGGGTTTGCTGGAATATGTAAGCAAGACCCTTATAATGTCTTAGAAATGATTTCCTTGGTATGTGTGTCTAATCAAGTTTGTTGTATGTATAACTTCTATTTATATTTGTAAAGTTAGGTTTGACTAACAAATGATATGCATGATGATGAAACCCTAGGTATCTATAGATATGTCCTTTTGGTCAAAATCCTAGCTTGGTCTCAGTCAAATGTATTAATGTTGTCAGACATATGATATGCTTATGAATGATTACAGATTCTTGGAAATGTGTTTTGACTTGGTTATTGATGATCATAAGTTTTAGGATTTAATGGAAGTCCTTGTATGAGATTCTAGGATGATGATATTTGGAAATCTAGGGTTTTACAGTTAAACCCTAGTAGTAGTTAAATTGTCTACTATGTGTATTTTAACAATCTGAAATTGATTTGTGATTATTGAGATTCTGAAAATGGAATTCTAGGGTTGAACCCTAGAACAAGTAAAAAATATCTGATGTATGATGACAATACGATAATCTGAGATTTGTATAAGATTTTTGAAATCTGAGTTTTTGGTTGGGATTGATGACTAACCTTAGTAGAAGTTGGTCATATTAATGACTAAGTTGTGATTGATTCCTTTGTATGAATTCTAGGATTTGTATGAAACCCTAGTGAGAAGTCTAATATATGAATTTTGAAAGGTTGTTGGATGCTTTATATTTGTCTGAATTGTTTCTAGGGTTTGTTATATGTTCTAGTAAGGTATCCCATACCTTTGGAAGAAATATTGAAACCCAAGATGGAATGAAATTTTTTATGAAGGAAATGTGTGTTGACTTGGTTATTGATGATCATAAGTTTCAGGATTTAATGGAAGCCCCTGTCTGAGATTCTAGGATGATGATATTCGGAAATATAAGGTTTTACAGTTAAACCCTAGTAGTAGTTAAATTCTCTAGTATGTGTGTTGTGATAATCTGAAATTGATTTGTGATTATTGAGATTGTGAAAATGGAATTCTAGGGTAGAACCTTAGTAGAAGTAAAAAATATCTTATGTATGATGACAGTATGATAATCTCGGATTCATATAAGATTTTTGAAATCTGAGTTTTTGGTTGGGATTGATGACTAACCTTAGTAGAAGCTGGTCATGTTAATGACTAAGTTGTGATTGATTCCTTTGTATGAATTGTAGGATTTGTATGAAACCCTAGTGAGAAGTCTAACATATGAATTTTGAAAGGTTGTTGGATGCTTTATATTTGTCTGAATGTTTTCTAGGGTTTGTTATATGTTCTAGTAAGGTATGCCATACCTTTGGAAGAAACATTGAAACCCTAGATGGAATGATATTTGTTATGAAGGAAATGTGTGTTGACCTGGTTATTGATGATCATAAGTTTTAGGATTTACTGGAAGTCCTTGTATGAGATTCTAGGATGATGATATTTGGAAATATAGGGTTTTACAATTAAACCCTAGTAGTAGTTAAATTGTCTAGTATGTGCGTTGTAACAACCTGAAATTGATTTGTGATTATTGAGATTGTGAAAATGGAATTCTAGGGTTGAACCTTAGTAGAAGTAAAAAATATCTGATGTATGATGACAATATGATAATCTGATATTTGTATAACATTTTTGAAATATGAGTTTTTGGTTGGGATTGTTGACTAACCTTTGTAGAACCTGGTCATGTTAATGACTAAGTTGTCATTGATTCCTTTGTATGAATTCTAGGATTTGTATGAAACCCTAGTGAGAAGTCTAACATATGAATTTTGAAAGGTTGTTGGATGCTTTATATTTGTCTGAATTGTTTCTAGGGTTTGCTATATGTTCTAGTAAGGTATGCCATACCTTTGGAAGAAACATTAAAATCCTAGATGGAATGTAATTCATTATGAAGTAGTCTAGGGTTTATGACAAAGTCCCTACAAAGGTGTTGAAGAGTATATGTCTCTTGTTTGTAGTTAAGTCTAGGTATCTGATATGTATAAAATTGAAATTTCATGATTTTGATATGGCTAACTTCATGCTTCTATAGTTTTGGTTGTACTTGCTATCTAAGTTGTGCAGGTACACAATCTTCAATATGGTGAAGATGCTCGTTCATGTGATAAGTATGATGAGGATAATGATAACTCCGATGAAGTGGTTGGAAGCCATGAAATATTATTTGATGACGAATAGAAGAAGCTGATCTCCCTGAGGAAGCCTAAATAGAAGAGATCTCCCTAGGACTAAGAGAGAGTCTGGATAAAGATGCTTCTTGGTTGAGAGAGAGGGCATAGCTTGGTTTTAATTGAAGAATGAATTTTAGAGAATATGTTACTTCATGGGAAGTAGAAAATAAAGCAAATGATTGAGGAATATTATGTCAAAGATTCGGTTGATAGTCCTACTACGAAAATTTGAGGAGCAACATCTAGAACAACTTGAGAGGTTTGTATTTGGTTATGTACATATGGAAGTATATTATTTATTTAGGTCATGCTTGTATAGGTAAACATCTAGAAGTTTTTTGATAGCATGATAGTTACTAATCAATTTGATCCAGAAATATTTGTGGTCCTTAATCTATTCGATCAAGGGGCGTTGACACTTTGTGAGTGAAGCGTTGTCTGGGAGGAAATCTAGCTGGAAATTTGTGTTGATGTCTAGGTCCTGAAGTTGGAAAATATGGTGTTGATTATAGAGGTTTTTTTTAATACACACCTTGATATTTTGGCTGATGGTTAGCAGGTAAGCCTGGTGGTACCTAGAGAGGCTGAAAGCTCGAGTCCATCTTTTTTCCACTTTTGATAGATTTCCCTAGTCAGGAACCTAGTCTGTGGCGTTGCAGTGCCTGAATTGTTGAGAGACCAATGGATAGATTACCTTGGTTAGGAATCTAGTCCATGACATCATGGTGCCTAAATTATTGAGAGACCAATGAATAGATTTCCTTGGCCAGGAATCTAGTCCATGACATGATGGTGCCTAAACTTATTCATACATGAGTTGGACGGAGATATTCCATGTACCTATTTGGTTATATGCAAATATGAATACTTCCCTAGTTAAGAGGGGGTGTCGGAAAATGTAACTAGGTTTGGTCTTCATAATTGTACTTGAAGTAAAAATGTAATATATTTGTCAAAAGTAATTTTATTATTGAAATTTACTTATTGAAGAATGGGTTTCATGCTTGTGTCATTTATTAGTTCAAGCCTTCATTGTAGGCTTTAGGTTATTTGTCAAAGTCATTTATTTTTTGAATCCTCCATCAAGTCAACCTCTTCAGGAAGGTAATCTACTCAACCTCTTCAAAGTCCTTAAGAAAGTCTTCATCAACGTCTTTAAGTCGGCCTCAAAAAAATTATTATTAAAAGAGCACATGTTGGCTCAATTAAAGGACACATCTCTTCATAATACATGTTGACTCATTTAAGATTAAGATGAGGCACTATATATACCATCCTGGAATATTCACATTTCACTAATTCAGAGCTCACAATCTCAGAGAAATTTTGGTGATCATAGAGAAGATTTTTTGGTATATATTAGAGGAAGTTTTGGTGAAATATAAGAGACAATTTTGGTGCTAATTACAGTGAGAATTTCAAGTCTTAGTGATATATACCCTTGGTGCAATCACAATTAGCTATGGATTGTCCAGTCTACAGTTCGTTGCCAATGTTTTCTTGGTGTAACTACAGTATGGTGGGCTTGGTGCCACCACAGAATTGAAGACTATTGTTTCTATGACCTCAGAGATATTGTAGTTATGATGTATTCAATATTAACACATTGAAAGAAAGAAGGGTGAATTGATGGAGGTAGTCTCGAATGTAAGGGTCTTGGTCGCCTCATCTTTGAATGTACTAAAGGAAGAATTTGTGACTAGGATTTCCCCTCGAGGGGGTTTTTTCCCTGGAAATGTGATTACATCTTGTGTTCTCCTCTTTTTCTGTTTGACATTAGTCTTGATGCTAAGAAAATATAATTAAGAAATATAATACTAATAATGAAACAATCACAAGTTAATGTCATAACAAGGGAAATTGTTTTAACTTCCATCTCTAATGATTTTCCAGAAACTTTCCCTTAATGTATTAGAGGCTTTCCCAATACTTTCCACAAATTCTTCATGATGCTCCAAAATAGATCCACATAGACAAAAACATTCAAGGGATCAAATCATCTCACATATAAAATCAATGGTAAATGGAATTTGTAACTTAACATACAACATATAGTTGAATCAATAATCTGTTATAAACCATGCGAGTGATCGAGGAATCACTCAAATAACATCAAAATAGACACAATTAGGAAAGAACAACTAATTTGTATTAAATTCAAAGGAGATCAAACTCACAACCTAGTTGCCTTGATGTCACAAGCCTCTTCCAATGGTCTTTGTTCCTTCCCTTGATGACAAGCTATTCAAACCCAAAATCAACAACATAAGTTTACATATCCAAGTCTCCCACATCCTCTAGTCTTGTGCTCAATTTATAGGCAAGAGGATGAGGTTTCTAGTTCCTCTTCTCAAAGGATATTGTTGACACCTAATCATGGGGAATGGGTGACCACTTGTAAATAATGTAAATAATAAATAATGGAATAGGAAGAGTCATCGGGAGGTGAATCCCAAGAGTCACTCCCCCATGTATATAACCATGAACAATATTAATGAATAAACACAGTTCATTTGAGGAGTTTCCTCGTGGCTTGACATGGTATCATAGCTAACTCTTTTTTTGGCTTCCTGCGCTTGTAACTCCTTCATGCCTCTATTCTGCATTTTTACAGACTGACATATCCCTATCAGATTATGTGCATTCTATTGTAACTGTTGAAGAATCCATTTTCCACATTGAAGCCGAAGGTGGTGTGGACTGAGGTGTGCTACATGGAGGTGCTATGGTGCAGTGAGCATGGAAGTGTTGTGGTATTACTCCATATTTTCTGCAAGATTTTGTTTTCAATGTTGTCATATGTGCTAACCTCTACACCCTTCCCAAGTGTTTAATATCCTACTACATACATACATATACCTATCTATCTATCTATATATATATATAGTCTTGAGTCAGTGGGAAAAGTATTGCTCGTATATGAAATGATCATACAAGTCTTTCCTACATCTTTGTCCCCGATTGTCACACATTTTATGAATTTACAACTACTCATTCCCTTTTCCTTAAGATGATAGCCCTTTAATTCATCATTCCCTGTTGGGTTAATTAACGAGAGAAACACCATTATTCTCGCAGTGATTTCATCTCTGCTATGTTGGCAGCACCATTCTACTTGCATCAATTCCATCTCCCCATACCACTCCAACGTGGGGCCCAAACAACTAGCCCTCTCCATTGGTTCGGTGTTATCAATTCCATCTCCCCATACCACTCCAACGTGGAGCCCAAACAACTGGCCCTCTCCATTGGTTCGGTGTTATCGTTTCACTGAATCATTTCTCCTCTCTACCATAGTCACGTATACTATTTGAAATACCATCGCTTGGTCCCTCCATTGTTGAGCGTCCAGTCATTACCTCCCCACAACTCTTTTAACATTGTGTGTTGTGTATTACCTCCCCATACGTTGATTCTGCCACAAACTCCCTCCCCCAAATACTCCCTCCCCCACATAATCTGTCTCCCATATAACCACTACCCCAACTAATATCTCTTTCCTCAAATATCAAATTACATTTTTACATTAGAAATGCAATTTTAGTCACCATAATTGCATTTTTTTCCACCATAAGTATATATTTTTTAAAGTACATAGATTTTAAAATGCACTCGTTGATATCCATTGTGGGAGTGGTTCTCAACAAGAAGGAGAACTATCCTGAGTGGTCTCAGAAGATCAAACACACTCTCATTTTTAATGAGCCGTGGAAAGAAGTTTGTGTTGGAGAAGGAGACAATGAACCAACAAAGCCTACCTCAGATAAGGAATTCACCATTTGGGAAAACAAGAACAACAAGGCATATGCCTTGATCGCAGCATCTGTAAGTGAAGAGGTGAGTCACCATATTTCACCATTTTGAATGCTTTTGAAGCCTTACAAAAATTGAAGGAACTCTATGACTCACACTTTGTAATTGAAGTTGTCCAACTAATGATTAAATTGTTTAGCCTTGAATTACAGAATGATGATGCTCTTGCTCTTGCATCAGAAGTAAAATATATTATGCATGATATCAAAGTCACTAATGTTGAATTAGACATTCTTCTGATAGCTTTTGTCAAGGCATTTTATCCCACTTATTCAAATTATCTTGAGTGATTGCAAGCGAATGGAAACCTCAAAGAAATTAACTTTGACTTACTTGTGAATAAATTTGCTGAGAGAGAGAAAGATTTTGGGAAGAAGACAACTCTTTAGTCTTCTGAAGAAGATGTGTTTCTTGTACATAGAGAGAAGAATGATGCTCAATATTCTTCCAGAGGAAGAGGTGGTCGAAGAGGAAGAGGAAGAAGAAATTTTAGAGGCAGGGGGGGCAAACACTCTCAAGGAGAAAAGTTTGATCTCCATTGCATACGTTGAAATAATGATGGATGATTCATCCACATGAAAGTTGCCTTGGGACAGAATTGAGTAGGAAAGAAATCAACCCCAAGGTAAAACCAATGATAAAGAAAAAGGTAAAGCACTTGAAACTGCTCACTATGTTGTGGCACATTATAATATTGGAGTAAATGAAGACTTGTTTAATGCTTCACTTGCTTCCTGGAAAAATTAATGGTTGCTTGATTAGGGAGAAAGTTTCCACATGAATTTTAGAAGAGATTTTTTTTAAGAATTTACTAACAATGTTGATGGAGAAGTATAGTTTGCAGACAAATCAAAACTCAAGCCATTAGGGCTTGGCACAATCAAGGCTTAAATTGTCCGTTCTTACAGCCTTTCTTCTGCACGATGTTTTATATATCCCATAATTGAGGAGAAACTTGTTGTCCTTGGTCTACATTTTCCAGAAAGGATAGTGCATTCATATGTTTGATGGAATGGTTGAGGTGATAAAAGCATCAGATCACTCACTTATCATGATGGGGATAGAAGAAGAAAGGCTTCTGAAGCTACAAGGTACCTCTACTTGTGCACAAAATTTCTCATACAATTTTAATTATGATGAAGTTACATTCCCATCAAGTCTATTATGGCATGCTAGATTTGGACACTTGAACTATGACAACCTTCGCTTGTTGTGTTATCACTCAGGTTGTTCCCAAAAGTTGTAAGAAAGGGAATACAGCCAAGGTAACCACAGACCAATCTTTTAGACACAGATTCTAGCTAATATGCATCCAGAGAGGGCTCTCTCTTTATGATTTAACTTTGTTTTGATAGGTATTAGGCTAGTTATGAGGTTTAGGGGTTTTGTTTGATTTTTGGATGGTGAGATTCAATAGAACAGAGGTGTAATTCTAAGAAGTTTAGCCCATTGGGCTAATGGAGTCAACGAGGATGGATTTTTGGATTTGGTTTCTTAACAGAGGATGGTATCACAGAGCAAGGTAGTCAAACAGGGAGAAAACAAAGATTTGTATAGAATGGAATGGACTTAAATTGGTTGAAGGGTAGTTAAGAATCCTTCAACATATTTAACATAGGAAAATGGATGATTATTACTAGGGAGTAGTTACGAATTTCCTAGCAAATAATCAATATAATAGAATTAGGAAACAGGAGCAATTAAGAGTTACACTGTTAATTCTAATCCTAAAGAAAACACAGAGAATGATAATGAATGAAACACAGAGTGCAGTCGAGCAAATTCTGAATTAATCTTTATCATTACCATTTAGATTGTGAAACACGGGTGATATAATGAAACTAGAAAAACTCTAAAATGGAAGATATAAGAGACTTATTGGTCCACTGGTTGATTCAAAAATTCTGTGACAAGTCCATCTGCTTCAATTCTACATCCAGTGAGTCCAGCAACAGTTGATTCCAAAAACTTTTTTATTCCAAAATTTCAGAAGTTACAGCAAAGTCTAAGAATGCCTCACCAACCCCAAATACTTCGAATGGGGGGGTTTTATACAAAAATATCTTACAAAATATCTCATGGAGATAATATCTAGTGATGACTCATCGACTTTCTACAACAGATAGAGACAAATAGTCTCGATAATAGGGAGAACATAACTAATGCTGTGTTGGCTGCTTTGTCCTGTCAGATACATTGGAGGTAAGCCCTGTGAGTGGGTGTATAGTTGTCTTCCAATGATACTTTGTGTTGGCTGTTCTGGCTTTGCTCAATCCTGGCCTGATACACTTTGAATGATATGATCCTCTTTTTAACTTTGTTTAATGCATTGTGGTAGATGGCCCAAAATTTTCAATTCACCAAAGATACCAAAGACACCAAAGATAAGTTCATAAGATTCCTAACATATCTTGCCACCACTCCTGTCCTCGTAACTTATGTCTCTGAAGCTTCCTTAAAGTTTCGTCAGTCTCTATGTACCTAAAGAAATTAGGTGGGATAGTGAATAGATGTTTCACCTCATGCTCAATGTAAAATAGATTTTCCAAGTTGTCGTAGAGGGCTTGGCCAGATGGAAGTGCCTTCTCTCATGAAGTACTTGATGATGCATTAGCTTGATCAACAACATATTTATTCAATGTATGTACATAATTTATGTGTCTCATCAGCCGGTCATTACTTGTTAAAGGACTGGGTAGACCTTTATTCTGCAAAACTACAAATTTTTCTGTGAAAGAATTAATCTCCACTTGCATGTCCTGGCATCTCCTTTCCAAATTTTGCATCAGGGTTCTCATGGTCAGAACTCTTTTGATTTCTATAATGGTGCCTGTCCTGTCTGTGATTTGCAGTGCTTGCAGTTCTTCGTTGGTCTTGGTGTTCAAAAAATGTATTATTCGATTTGCTTGTTCAAGCGTCTACCCCAATAAAGCTCTTGTCTTTTGAATCTCCACTTGGGCTGCTCCTATTAAATCAACCTGCTCATAAATAACCTGGATAGATCTCCACACACTACTAAGGGATTGATTGTTGTTGGCCCAAAAAATGCCTTTGATTTCTACCAGAGGTTTATCTAGAGAGATATCATTTTCCAATGCTCTCACTTTATTCTGTAATGCTTTAACTTCCCTTATTTTCTCTAACACACTTATCTTGGATTTATCGTAACTTTTTTCTACTTTTGCCAATTGTTCCTTGACATGATTCAATTTTGATACTTGGAGTTTTAATTCCTCCATGGGTTTTATCAATTCCTCTGTGGTCATGCTAGTATTGGTGAATGGTGTTGTCGTTGTTGTTGTTCCTGTGATTATTTCTGCTGTGGTTGTTGGAACAATGGGAGGCAATGCTGTTACAAGTGTGGAGGGGGCAGTGGTGACTGTAGGGATTACTTCAGGTGGCTGGGAGGTTGACTTCCCCTACCTTTCATTTAGCACCGTCTCCAATGCCTACTGTGTATTAGTTAACCTTTCATTGAGTTTCATGAGCAAGTCCATCATTTCCTCTTCCGATTTTTGTTGTACAACTTTCGCGGTCTGTGGATGCATGGAAGGAGGCAGTTTAAGCTGCTTCCTCAAGGCATCTTTAGGATCATGTCCCAGTTCAATGATAATTTCCTCCAAAGATTTTATCCTGTTGCCTTTAGCAAGAGAAGAGGCTTTCTCCAAATCTAGTTGAGCAGAGGTGTTCTCCAAGGAGTTTTGCAATCTATGAGCTAACATAGCTTTGTTAGCTAGTGTGGAGTATACCATCTCTCTAGTCTATTTATGCAGCTCAATCTGGTCCATAGGATGAATGTCCTTGGCCAAGACCTCCAGATTTGTCCTGATGTAATCAACTGCTGATTGTGGTTGCTGCACCTTGGGCTTAAAATAACTCATGATCATCTTGCCCTCTTTAATTTCATAGGCTGACATTAATCTTTGCTGGTTTGTGGGGCCCATCTTAAGGTACTGGTTATAAATTTGTAGTCGCGGTGGGTCATTTCTTGCGTTTATCTCCGTGAATGTTCTTTTGATGTTGGAGGCCTGTTTTCTTTGTGGCCTAGTGGATGAAACTTCCATACTATGTTTCCTTTCTAGCTCCTGCCTATGTGAGCTAGTTGATGTGTCCACCATTGGGGAAGTCTGCTCGCTGGCTATATTTTCCCCTCTTAGACTTTCCATTGTTTCTTCAAAGATTTCCTCTTCTGACAGAGGATTGAGTCTTTGCCTTTTTCCCCCTGGTTGTTCTGCAGGCCCACTGATAGGTGTGGCTTCTTCCCTATCTCTCTTCTTGCCTCTTTCCTCATTTAGAGGAGTCTATAATATAGGAATCTCTACTGCTTTGGTTTGGACTGGAGGAGTTTGTCCCTATTGATCAGTCATTGCTTGTTGCTTTGTGTCTGCCACTTGCTTGCCCTTAGAAGACCCTGTAACTATTGTGCTGGTTTCTTGTACAGGCTGCTGAGAAGTTCTTGCCGAGGATGTACCAATTCCTGTTTGTTGAGGGAGCTTGAAAGATACCTGTCCAAAAGAGTCCAGGTCAAGGGTTTTTTCAAGGTCTTTCATAGCTTTTTCCATCTTTTCTTGCTCAGTAATTTCCTCTATTAATGTACCCTCTACCCACTCATCCTGATTAGCAAACTGTTCAATTTCAGGGATCCTATGATCTACATAAACTGACAGTGTGTTTCTTACTTTTCTGTCACTTATAAAGCTATTTGGGTCATAAGGTACCCACCAAAAACTCTTCTTCATTTTAAGTTGTTCCCCTAATATCTTATCAGCATCTTCCCATGCCTCCCTCTTATGGATGACAAAAGGGCCTAACTAGTTTTTTATTCTCAGTTGAGCCTTTTTCTTTGCACTACAAAAGTGGGTAAAATCTGAATTGATAAGCTGCCTGAAATACTCCAGTGCAAATAGTCTCATAGGCACATACTTGGGCAGCTTGAAAGGGCACAGTTCATAGCCATATATTCTGATTTCAGTGTGATTCTAGTACAAGTACTAGTCACCTATCCTGTACTGTCTGGAAAGCTGTAAAATCTTCTTTATATCACCAGAGAGCCTGGGAGGAGGAACTCCTATTAATAGAGTGGTGGCTGGATGCACAAACAGGTTAATGAATTCACAATAGGTATAAGGGGATTCACAGACATTGTGGAAGAATGAGGTCCAAAAGATCATAGACCTTCGCTCTCCTTTGGAATCCAATTTCTTGATGGGAAATGAAAAGCTGTCTGGCTGATAATATAGAAGAAGGTGGTATATAAATGAGGTGTACTTGAAGACTCCTTCTCTGCCCAAATTTATGAATTGCTCATTGATTTTGTTGGCAATAAAAGTGGCATAGTCATACTTGACAACTGGGGGCTATCCTGGAGTAAATATTGACAACAGAACTAAGGTGGTCTCATCAAAAAATTCATGGGTCTTGAATCCCAAGATGAAGGATATCATGTCAATTATGAGTTTTCCTATTTCAGTGAACCAGACATGCAAATATAGAGGCGAGCCTTGGGGCTGGCGATCTAGTTTCATGAACATTTGAGTAATGCGGGTTATCTCTAAATTAGGAAATTGAGAGCCTTGCTCAAGCAAAAATCCCATGGAAAGAGGAGCCAGAGGCTGAGTGGGATGGAAGTGTAACATCTCATTGATAGATTCAACAGTTATGTAAAAAAGGACAGTTTGGTATGGGGTTATAACTGCTTTAGTGACAGGGTCATAATTGGCATAGCATTGGTGGATAATATCTGGGAAAACATTGGCTGAGGGAAGGTAGTACCTGCGTAGATTAGATTCCCATATTCCATAAATTTCATAGTTGCTTAGATAACTATTCCTAATTCAGCAAAATGCCTAGAGATGGTTTATGTCACCAGATAACTCCTTTATTTGAAAATCTCTGTCAGCCAAGGGTAAATAATCCTGGTCTTTATGAGGTGCATTGAGGGGCGCGACATTGAGGGCCACGGGAGCTTACATGTTTGGTTCTTATGGTTTCAAACTGGAATTCAGGCTTCTGAGGATAAAGTGGGCAAAACAACAGTTCTGGGTGTCTTTCTCTGAGGGCTAAGGACTGACTTTACTTGAATTTGGCTCTTTTGGGTAAAATTTCTAGAGGAAAATCAAAATTTACAGGGTAACGGGTCAAATGGGTAAATACTTGGCTCAAGGAGACGATTTGTGCAGTTGCAGGTTGAAAATATTGATGGCAGAGCGTGTCGCTAGAGTTTTTTGACAAGGTGGCAGACTATAGGCTTGTGCAATCACCCGGATGTAATTTGCATGGAAATAGTTTGCAGAGGAAATGAATGAAAATGACATTTTTCCCAACAATTTAACAAAATTTGGCTTTGGCGGGTGATTTTGGCATTTATTAGTCATATGAAATCATCGGGATGGGACGTCTTGTCGTTTAGTAGCGGGGTGGTAAGCGGTTTTCCCCCACACGGCTTTTGGGGTCAGGCAGTTTCTAGTGGGGGGGCAGCGATCACCGCGAGAACACGACGCGTGTCTATAGTACGAGAGCAATACCACCGGCTGCCCTGGACTTAACGTGCGACCGATGGGGGGGTTGTGATATGATCATGGACTGTTGGATGAGCGGGCCGAGATTGGACGATGGGCGCTCTGCGGAGATCGTGGGAGGTTAAATGCACAGGCCCAACACAATAAAATATGTTTTTTAATGGTATCGCGGTGGAAATTATTGGCTAAGGTTTATTGGTTATTAATTAACTAGAGGTTAATTAATTCCATGATAGTGCGCGGGGTTTAGGTTAATGAAAGGTTTTAGATAAACCTTTAATCCCTTTGTATAGTGACTATGGTTATAGCTAACTGGGGGGCGAGATTAATAATGTTTCTTGGGGTTTTATATATTAATATAATACGGGAAGGGGAATTGATTTATATGGATTTAAATAATATATGTTAAAAGTTAATATGAAAAATGATTGAAAGCGATAAGTTATAAACTTAAGCATGGGAAAGAAAGGAGTTTTTTAGGAGATATAGTGCAGTTCTCTAAGTAAAAATGGGAATTTACTTAGGAAATGATGAAATGGAATGAGTGGTTTAGTGATATTAAGCAGATCTTAATACCTTTGGGGGGGGAGGAATTTGTAAATGAATTGGGGAAAAATATGAAGGGGAGTTAGTAATAAAATATACCTCGCCTGAGCTGCATCAAAAGGTATGTCATGCACTTGTGATAGGGGTAAGATTAATCCCTTCTGGAAACAAAATCAATCACAAGAATGCTTCTGCAACATCATCTACCTACCCAACCTACTTTGCCTAGAATTTTTTCCTTCTCTTTCTTTGGGTTCATTCGAACTAGAAAACCCTTTTCAATATTCTTTCCTTTTCATGGTAAGCCTACCTAGGTCAAAACTTGTAACATCCAGGGGCTCATATTTAACTATTGAGCTCCTTTGCTTCTCTACCTAACTATTTTTCTGCCAAGATTAAACAATTTGGATAGATTTTATTCTCTATCATTAAAACAAGTAAATTTAGACATGAATTAGCCAAGATTGAGTTGTTTGGCTATTCATCACTGGTGGCATAAGTCAAAAAGCTGCACACCATCAGATTATTGCAAAAATAGAATAGTAGTGACATTTTGGACTTGCACACTTTCCTAGTCTTTTGTTTGGGGTTCATTTCTTTCACTTTTTTGACCATTTCATTCTTTTTTCCCTTTGATTTTTCTTTTAGGGCATACCCTCTTTTCATTTTTTTAATTTTTTGACTTTGAAAATGTGGAAAACCTTTACAACCCGACAAAAAGGTATGAACATATTAGAGATCATCAATGTCAATCATGAAATATGACACCTATTAGTATAGGAACCTAACATGTTGAAGAAAAATGGTTTCACTGGTTTGCCTACAATTCCTAGGAAAATTAAGCAATGTGATGCTTGCATTCTAGGAAAGCATAAAAAACATTCTTTTCATGATTCACATTCAAGAGAACATAGAAAACATGAGTTCATTCATTCAGATTTATGTGGTCCAATGCCTGTTCCTTTTGCAAATGGAAATAAATATATGATGACATTTATTGATGACTACACCATAATGTGTTGGGTTTAGTCATTGAAGAACAAATCAAATGCTTTTCAAACATTCAAGAACTTTCATACATTGATTGAAAATGATGCACAATCTCATATTGGATCTATTTGCACTGATAATGGAAAAGAATACACTTCAAATGAATCTGAAAACTATATTTGCCAACATGGGATCAAACATTAAACAATTGTGCCTTATAATCCCCAATAGAATAGAGTAGATGAAAGAATGAATAGGACAGTGTTAAATATAGTACGTTCCATGATGTTTTTTAAGAATGTAAAATTGATGTTTTGGGTTGATGCAGTTCTATGTGTTGTATATGTAAAGAGTAGATGTCCATCTAATGCTATTAGAAACAAGAATCCTTATGAAATGTCGTATGGCCACATTCCTTCAGTAAAGCATCTTAGGGTCTTTGGTTCCACATGTTATGTCTTGATACCAAAAGTACATAGAAATAAACTTAGTGCAAGAAGTCGTAAGTATATCTTCTTGGGGTATTCAAATACCTCCCAAGCATATTGTCTCTATGATGAAGTTAACAAAAAGTTTTTTGTATCTAGAGATGTAATCTTTCCTAAATCTTCCAAAGCTGAAAATGTTGTTGAGCGGCAACTTGATTGCTTGGATAGATTCGGAAATGCAAAATCATTCCGAGAATTTGATAATCAAATTCCACATCTTGAAGAGGGGATTCCTATACTAGATCAGTCTGTGGAATCTTCTTCTGAAGCGCTCTCTCCCCCACATGAAACTCCAACCATTTATGATACTTTAAGTGATGTGATTGACAGAATTGGGAGACTCAACCTTGATTCAGTCCCAAGTCAATCAACTGAGCAGCTTGGACCATCTTAGAAAGGTCCCTCAAAGTGGCTGACAAAGACACTTGAAAGCATTCATCCTGGTGAGGTTGGAAAGACAGGAATAAGAAATTCAACTAAGAAAAATGGAGGTGACGTAGATGATTCTGATTCACCTGTTGATATGAATGTTTCGTATGATTTTGAATGGAATTTGTCTACATATTTTGAACCAACTTCTTTCAAAGAAGTCGCTTCTCATGATGAATGGAAAGAAGAAATGAAAAAGGAGTATGATGCCTTGATAATAATGGCACTCGGAAGCTAGTTTATCCCCCATTAGGAACCAAACCAATTCTCTACAAGTGGGTCTACAAGAACAAGTATAAATATGATGGCTCACTTGACAAGCACAAACCTGGGCTTGTGGAAAAAGATTTGCACAGAAGGAAGGGGTCAATGATGAGGATAATTTTTCCCCCACAACCAAACGGGCTACCATCCAGACACTCTTTTCCCTAGCAACTCAAAACGGTTGGAAAGTCCATTAAATGGATGTAAAAACTGCTTTCTTGAACAAAGATCTAAAAGAGAATGTTTTTATGTCCTAGCTTGAAGGATTTTCTATAAAAGGAGATGAACATAAAGTATGAAGACTTGTGAAATCCTTTTATGGCCTAAAGCAAGCACCATGATCCTGGTATGAAAAGCTAACTAAGCAACTTTTGAAACTCAACTTCAAACATTATGATATTGATGATGCAAATTTGTTTGTTAAGAAAGATGGAAAAACAGTTGTATATCTCGTGGTATATGTAAATGATATTTTGATGACACAGAACAATGAGAGATACATTTCATCCATCAAGAAGGAATTGAGGAAAGGTTTTGAAATGATTGATTTGGGCTATGTTCATTACTATCTTGGTATTGAAGTAACTCAACATCCAAATTCTATATTCCTTTCTCAAAAGAAGTACACTAGATGTTTGTTGAAAAGGTTTGGCATGGTTGAGTGCAATCTTCTAACAACTCCAATGGAAAAACAAACTTAAAGCTCACATCCATTGAAGGAAAAGAATTTGAGGATGCAACAAAGTATAGACAACTTGTAGGAAGTCTCAACTACCTGACTACTACCAAACCAGACGTTTTGTTTGATGTTGGAATCCCCTCCAGGGTTTTTTGTGAGGGACATTAGTGTACTACAAAAAGAGTACTAAAGTACTTGAAGGGAACTCAAGAGTTTGGACTCATGTATACACAAGTGGGAAGCTTCAGCTTGATTAGATACTCAGAATCAAACTTCGATGGAGACAAAGAAATTGGGGTATCTACTTCTAGTTATGATATGAGCCTTGGATCAAGAGATGTCTCCTAAAGATCACACAAACAATTAGTTCCAATAGATTCCACAACAAAGGCAGAATATGCAACAACAACTAAGGAAAGAAAAGAAATTGTGTGGCACGGGAAAATTATGGAATATTTGCAGGTAAAATAAGTACATTCAACTCCACTCATGATTTCAAACACCTTTGCAATAAAGTTGGCCAAGAACCCAAACTTCCATTATTGAACAAAGCAAATCAATACAAAATACCATCTGATTCGATATCATGTTGAGGCCAAGACAAGCCATCTATGCCATCTTTCCACTAATGAGCATATGTAGACATCTTCACCAAAGCGCTTAGAAAAGAAAAGCTTGAAAGATTCAGAACAATGCTTGGACTCACCAACATCCCTTCAGATTGCGGGGGGGGGGAAATGTTGACACCTAATCATGGGGAGTGGGTGGACACTTGTCAGTAATGTAAATAATAAATAATGGAAGAGGAAGATTCATCGAGAGGTAAATCCGAAGAGTCACCCCCTCATGTATATAACTATGAACAATCTTAATGAATAAACACAGTTCATTTGAGGAGTTACCTCCTAGCCTGATAGATATGATACTTAAGAGGAGGAGAAAAATTCCATGAACCAAGGGATGAGTCGGTATGTAGTAGTTCAAGGTTTCTAGTTTGGACTCCATCAGAGCTTCTAGAACTTGTTTTTTTATTTTTACCTGAGTGAACAAGATTGCATAGTTTATAGTGGAATATAGCGGATAGAATTGCGTAGGGCACAATGGTAAAAACTACACATACATGGGTAATGGCTACGAAAACTGTGCGGATACTCAAAAAATGGTTTTTAAGTAGTGGATTCACTTGAGACACTCATTAGATGGTAAGAGATCTGAATCAATGGTCATGGTGATAAAATTTAACGTAACATATTTCCCCCTAAAGTGCAAAGCCAAAAAATATGTTTGATGACTAAAGCGCTTTATCATGTCAAAGGTTCAAATTAGATACCAATTGGTTGAAGGCATGAAACAAACAATCAAGGATTACCATATCATGCTTTCATATAAACATCACTAAGGTAGGCATTCCCAAGTATCTCAAAGAATCAGTATGGAAATACATTTGAAGATCCATGTCAATAAAAGACATAGTATGGATGTATCCACCAATGGATATATGTTTAAAATCATGAATATTTAATAATTCCATGCAACTTGGATGGATGAAACTAAATCTAGGGTCTTGATCTCCATCTCTTCATGTGCGAATCTAACCATGTGAGTAAATGTCTTAAAGTCAGACATGGTAGAAACCACATGATTATTGACCAATGATGTGAACCATTAACAGGCATGAGAGAAACCACCAATAATGACAATGGTTCTCAAGGTATCTCAATACAATATATGAAGCATGAAAATATGTCTTGAATTCGAGCACATAGTATCATTCGATCTAAGGTCAATGATGAGAATATGTTTTCAAAGGCAAGAAGCGTGAAATTAAGGCATGTAGACTCCAAGGTACTGAAGAAGGTTTCTGAGTCAAATTCCTAGTAACGAGTTGAATTCAATAGGAAGCAACCTGTCGTAGGAGGGCCTATGATACGAAACTCATGTAAAGTTTTGAAGAACAAATTTGGAGTGATTAAGGACTGACTCATGGATGGCGGACGCGATTGAAGGCTATGAATTGCAAGGTAATTTTTATTGAGGTTGAACTTCTCTTGAACATATTGGTGACACAACATTTTTAATTGGTATAATTTGACTAAAAAATGAGACCCAAAACCAAACAGAAGACTTTCAACAAGGTATGATCAACTAAGAGACAAATAACTTTCCTAACCTAGACATACAGGTGACGAAGTGTCATGTTCAAGAGCAACATACTGCCTTTTGGAATAAGAAAACAAATGTTTGTTTCCCATTTTCCCCTACCATTACTGGCAAGTACCTATTTATTTTTACACAAGATTGAGCAAGATAACATATGCTTGTCATATAAGCTCATCCTTCGGAGTATTTTTAATGAACCCTAGGAAGGAGTGGTTCAATCTTGTCATGATTAATGAGTCCTACACTATTTATGTTTAACGAATCCAACGAAGGCGTAACTTGACATCATTTTCATATTTAAAGAGTTTGAAAACACAAAAAAAAAGGAAACTCATTCAACTCTTTCAACACAAAGTTTTAATGATCCCAGAGAAAGTAAAGCTCGATGTTTTTCTTTTTTAGGGAGTGAGGAGAAAAACATAAGTAGACCCTGAAATGTCCTTTTTCATAAATTTGGTCTCTCAAGCCCGGAAAAGGGTAAAATAATGCAGGAGAGAACTCTTTTGACTATGATTAGTGAAAGTATACATTTTTGTAAATGATCTATGTGGTTCATAAAAGGGGTAAAATTATACTAGGTAGATGTTTTTCGTTTATTTTAATGAGTTGGAAATAAAAATGCATACTCGAAAATATTTTCATATTTCGGGAGTCAAAAAAGAGCTTAAAGGTAACTCCAGTATTTCACTTTTCATAAGTGCAAGGAATCCAAAAAAGTGATAAAGTATACTCCTATCTTTGAATTTCAGTTTAATTAACGAGCAAGAAAAGATGGAAAGAACCCGACATTTTCATGTACATTTTATGAGCAAGAAAAGATAGCAAAATACACTAAAAATTTTCATGAGTTTAATGAGCCTTGAAAATAATAACCAAAATGGACTCATAAATAGTTGTCATTTTTATACAACCTTGAAATAGAGAAAACTATGCTCGAGAGTGGTTTCATTTTTACACAAGCTTGAAACAAAGAGGAAATTGTGCTTGAAACAGAGAGGAATTTGTGCTTGAGAGTGGTTTTAATGCCCCCAAGAATAACCTATAGGGGTACATGCCCCTTAGGCTTCATTTGATCTACTTGAGTAGACTATTGGTTACTAATAGGTAGATGAAATGAAGATTCATTTACGAGATCAGGTGAAAGACTCGACTTAATTAGGGGAGGATTTGTTTCATTTTTTAATGACCTTGACACAGGAAAATAACTATTCTCAAAGGAGTTGTTCCATTTTCTAACAAGGTTGACATAGTAAAAAAAATTATACTCATGGAACTTGGTCTCATATTTTAACGAGTTTAACAAAAGAGAAGGAACTCTGCTCATGGAACTTTGTTTCATTTTTTAACAAGTTTGACACAAGAAAAGGAACTATGCCCATGGAATCTTGTTTAATTTTTTAACAAGCTTGACATAAGAAAAGGAACTATGCTCATGGGACCTGTTTCATGTTTTAACGAGGTTGACACAATAAAAAGAACCATCCTCATAGGGACCTGTTTCATTTTTTAAAGAGGTTGAAACAGTAAAAGAAATATCCTCATAGGGACCTATTTCATTTCTTAATGAGGTTGACAAAGTAAAAGAAGCATCCTCATAATGATCATTTTCATTTTTAACGAGGTTGACACAGTAAAGAACAATACTTAGGGTGACTTGTTTCATTTTTTAACAAGGTTAAGCCACACAGTAAAAGAGCCATCCTCATAGCGACCTGATCATGGCTTCCAAGAGGTCTTCATCAGATGGAAGAACAATTCTTTGGAAGGAACACATGTCAATAGGGATAAGGAAATCGAGTTCAAATGTCCCCATTGATGGGTCCACCATGTCAATTACCAAATCTAAGTCAACATAGATTGAGCAAATAGTGAGAGGCTTGCTTGCATCAGTAATTAAAAACATGGATTGGTTGCCACATAATTGTCCATTGGTGGGATGGATACCACTTATGTATAAGGAACATCTAGGGGTATCGGATGGTTGGTAGTCAAATCAAGACTGAAGAAGGAAATGTAGGCAATAGTCACAATGTTTCCATTGTGAGGGAAAGACATCACTCGAAAGAGTGTGGACATAACAACTTTCATGGCATAGACATAGTCTCACCTAAGGAGAAAATTGAAATCCAAGGGGCCTTGATCTACGATAAGAGCAATACAGAAAATTTTTCCTTCCAGAGTAATAGATAACTTGGGAAGGATCCCTCAAGTTTCACTAATGGTTCTATTAAAAGATAACAGATTATGTGTATAGGCATAAGCCAAGGGGAACCCAAATGTAGCCAAGCATTTGAGGATAAAATACTAACAGAAGCACCTTCGTCGACATTTCTGTGACACACATTCTTACTATAATCTTTCACAATGATTTGGAAAAAGGATGGGGGAAGGAAAACAAGGCTCTATTAGTCTACTGCAATCAAAGGAAATGGCCTTAGTACTTGGAGGGGGTTCAATGGAAACAATTGAAATTCCCACATGTGTATAAAAATCTAAAGGAAGAAGAAGAACATGAGTGGTATTAATTTCACTCTCTAAAGGGGGAATGGGACCGACTGAATTTCGAATCAAGTTGACCACTTGATCAAGCAATGGTTCATCAACTTGAGTGATATGTGTTTCACTCTCCAACGGAAGAGTGGGATTGACTGTACTTAGAATTAGATAAATTACTTCATCAACTAATTGTCGGTTGAGAGAAAGTTTACGGTAACTAGTTGGAAGTTGTTGTTGTGAAATACTAAGTTTTTCCAATAATTTTGAGGCTTCATCCATATGAGGGAAAAGGTGACTATGATGAATCCCTTTGCATAACCTACAAGGAAATCTAACTTTACCCCTTTTACCGGGAACCTGAAAATCACTGATCAATGAATCAATAGTAAGTCGATAATAATTTTTTGACTACACTTCTAACACCTTTGGAATACCGTGACAATTAATAAGAAGGTGGTCACCCTTACAAAGCTTGAAATTGAATTCGAGCTTGTTGTTTCTTTTGGATGGTTCCTCAACATTTTTCATTCTCAAAGCTGGTTAGTTGACTTCTCTCTTACCTTGCTTCTTTTCTTTCTTCTTCCCTTTATTCTTATTCTTAGCCACCTGGTTACTAGCGTCAAGGCTTTTACCAAGTGAAGAAGAAAAAAGATAGGAAGACATTCCAAGTGAAGAAGGTCAAGGGTTAACCAATGGATGGTGTTGTTGAGATTATAAAACCTTGTTTAGGTGGTACAATTTGAGTATTTGGGACTAAATAAATGTAAAATAACGACACTGTAAACCTATCGTGAATCCAGGAAGTGACAACATAGCCATATAAGGAGGACCATAATTTCCAAAGTTAGGAAATGGATTAGGATTCTCATTAATGGAGATTCCTTGATCGATAACTTCTAGAATTTTTTCCATTAGATTCAACTCAAATAAGTTTTATCAAGAATTTAAATAATATTCACAATCCACACGTAAGATCTGTTAAAAAGTAAAAATAAGCAAATAACACACGCTAGAAAATATGAGTCAAACCATGCAAACAAACTTTTCACAACGAAATCACTAGTTGGTGATGAAATCAAACATCACAGAGATCACTGTGAAAAGTGAATAAATATAGAGTGGATGGAATGAATTACGCTGATAACCTACTTAATGAACACAATATGGTGTAAATAATTGCACTTATTCCATCTAGAGTGAAGAGTACCCTCCAAAAGCGTCCAAGTGAGTCTATCCAACGTCTGTTCTAGGTACAACAGAGACTTCCCTCCATCATCACCTTGTGTAGTAGCCCTAATATTATGGTCTCTAAGGTTACCACTTACGACAATTTAACCTGGGGGTATAGCCGCAGATCAGATGTACACACAAGGGCAGAGTAACAAATCTCAATCCCCTAAATATTCCTCAACATGGTTAATCTGAGGTTTACCTTCAAGTGACTCACAAGCACCTTTCGACACCATTTGTAATATGTTTAAATCACTCTCACGTAACCAATAAGTGGGGTCAATCACTCCAATGAGTCTGATATGATCTCGTGATTAACTTCGTTGTTAGAGGAGCTTCCGAGATCCAAATTGTAATAAATGGATTTACTCCCTATCGCAAGATTCTAGTGTTTTTTTACATCTTTGGAAAGTTATATCACTTCCTTTTTCCAAATCCCTACAACTTGATCTAATGTAGGTGGAAAGAGCCTTAAAATAATAAAAGTTCTAATTGATTTTATTAGGGTTGTTTTTTCTTAAGATGTTACTTACTTAATGGGTAAACGGATGTGAAACTGATGGTGTTATGACCCAACTCAAAACCATAATACAATCAAACATGATATTGTGATCTTTTCATTTTGATGAATTCTACTAAAGTAAGGAGAATGGTTCTTCTTTATAATATTAACTCCAGAATGCACCACTTCTAATTTTCCAATGCAATTCAAGGCCCTAAGTGCCAAACCATGCAATATAATCTATGCACAATTTTCTTGAAAACTATGAAAATGTAATCTATGAAAAATTTCCATTCATGTTATGAAAATCAGAATTTAACTATGCAAATGTAATCTATGTAAGAGAATTCTTCAAAACAAACACAAGATGATTCCAAATCAACAAAAGAACAACAAGATTATTTTCCTTCACCAATGTAACTAAAGAACAAATCGAGTGTAAGTAAAGGAAATTGGGTGAAAATTCCAACGATAAAAAGTGATGACACTCAAAGGCGATTAATGCTCAGAAAAAATTCATCCCCCCCAGGGGGGAGATTTTTTTTCAAAAATGAAAGTAAAAAAATGCATAAATTGCTGAGAAACTTAGACAAGCCTCTAAGTAATGACCAATGGAAATAAAAATATGAATTTCTCAAAGAGAAAATTCAAAACACCCAATCAAATTGATAAAGAGTCTATAAGACTGTAAACAACCTTAAGAAATCATAAAACCAAAAAATATGGCATTAAATCAAAGAAACCCTATCTTTTTCAAAAAAATTACAGGGTTGCATAGGTCACTAGTTCAATTCAGTGCGGTTGTGCACCGTAGAAAACTATGCACATTTGCTAAAGAAAAACTATACAGACCTAAAAAATTAAGAAAAAATATAAAAACAAAGGTCTCAAACTAGAAATTTCAATTCTTAAACGGGTCTAAAGGTGCCAAGGGTCACAACAAGACACAATGGAGCACTCTTGTTCCTAGTATGGTTTCCAATTTTTTATGCAAACAAATCATTTCTTGTAGACAAGAAGGATCTCCTTAGATTTCCAACAAAACTTAGTAACAACATAGAAATAATTTCTACCTTTCCTTAGCCTATAGCTCAAACATGAAACATGTAGTATGCAAAGAATCACTTACCTATTAGCGATCTGCTTGTAGAAGTCCTTTCAGTTCTTTCTACAACCAAGTTTTCCTCAATGCCTTATAGGCTTTCCTAATTCTTTCCATAGCTTCTCCATGATGCTCCAAAAGAGACCTGCATAGAAAAAAAATTCAAAGGGATCAAATAATCTCACATATAAAATCAAAGGTAAATGGAATTCCTAACTTAAGATACAACATATAGTTGAATCAATAGTTAGTTATAAACCATGCGAGTGATCAAGGAATCTCACAAATAACATCAAAATAGGCATAATTAGGAAATACCAACTACTTTGTATTAAATTCAAAGGAGAACAAGCTTACAACCTGGTTTCCTTGATGTCATAATCCTCTTCCAATGGTATCCATTCCTTCCCTTGATGACAAGCTCTTTAGACCAAAAATCATGAGCATAAATTTACAAATCCAAGTCTCCCTCATCATCCAGTCTTGTGCTCAATCTATAGGCAAGAGGATGAGGTTTCTAGTTCACCTTCTTAACGGATATGATGCTTAAGAGGAGGATATTATTTCCCTGAACCAAGGGATGAGGTGCAGGTATTTACTAGTTCGAGGTTTGAAGTTTGGTTAATATTCCTCCTTTAAAGATTCTAGAACTCACTTTTTTTTTTACTTCTATGAACATGATTAAGTAGTTTATAGTGGAAGACAGTGCATAGAATTACACAAGCCACAATGGTAAAAATTGGACATG
The DNA here is from genome assembly GCA_000404065.3 of Pinus taeda. Lineage (NCBI taxonomy): Eukaryota > Viridiplantae > Streptophyta > Pinopsida > Pinales > Pinaceae > Pinus > Pinus taeda. The sequence goes on along the minus strand of APFE031255025.1, from coordinate 23,879 downwards.
CACAGGTAATGGCTAGGAAAACTACGCAGATACTCAGAAATGGTTTTTAAGTGATGTGTTGGGTCCCTATAATACTAGTGATTACCCCATTACTATTGTAGTTGCATCCCTTATTAATATTGTTGTGCCCCTATTGTCCCCATATTATTATTCTGTGCCCCATAGAATCCCCCTATTGTTATTTTTGTGGCTTTATATTATTATTGTTAGGTCGGTTGGGTTATATTGTGACTCTTTAGACTCCTATATATATAGAAAGGAGGTTTTGTCATTTGAATCATCCAAGAATTGTTCATTTATGTAATGTAAAGGAGGTTTCCCCCTTGAAGAGGCTGAATTTTAAGGCCTTGAACTATCTTTTCTATCTTTTTCTTGAGTTGGTTTCATAACATTTGGTATCAGAGCTTTGGATTCTAGGGTTTCGCTGCTCCAAACAGGTCATCATGGCATTTTCACTATAACTTTTTTCTGTGACGTTTCAGAAGCTAAAAAAAACCCATTGGAGAAGACATTACACTGAAGCTCGGGTCCAAATTTCAGAGCTTTTCGCGCTATATTTGTGGAGATATGATCTAAGGAAGTTGGTCTTTCTGCAGACTCCTGAATTACATTCCAAACAGGTGACCTAGGGAAAATCATCATAACTTTCTCTCTGAACATCGGATTGAAATTTCATAAGAAGGTATAGAAAGAGGACGGACTGTAGTTTCTTGTATATATTTTTCAGAGCCAAAGGTCAAAACAATGACTCGTGGCACGTTGTACGAGTTCACTCTATTGAACTGGTATATAATCAGGTCTTTGTGGGAGATTTCACATAACTCTTCCTTGGAGATTCCAATTTGGATCAGACTGGTGGCATTGGAAAGAGAACACAGAGGGCTACTGTGAGTCAAAATTTTAGAGCTGGATGGTGTGAATGTACCGAGATACATCAAAGGCAATATTGAGCTCCTACAAGTGAAAAAAGGTGTGTAGATTCTTTTAAATTTTTTCTTAAGATTGGTTTGATATTTATTTTGAAGGAATTCAAAGGGCATAGTAGAGCATTATTATCGGTAATTGATGCCTCGAGGAAAGAAAACACAAACACCTAGTAAGGAACATAAAAGCTCTAGCATGACTCATGAAGAAGAGGAGGAAATGCTACATGATATATCAAAATTACAAGAACAAGTGCAACAAATGTCACTCTCACAAAAGCTAATAGAATCTAAGATAAAGGGTGTGGAAACTAAGATGGACAATTTGAAGGTAGATTTGAAGACAGATTTGAAGAGAGACATGACAGATTTGAAGACATATTTGACAAATTTTCTACAAGATATACTTACTAATGGTGAAAAGGTAGTAAAGGAAACTCATGATGCTAACAAAAGAAATGTTAATCATGATATCATAGACTCTAATGTGGGATTGAAGACCCACCATATTCAAAAATCGATATGAGGAAGTTTGATGGCAAGGATCCCTCAACATGGATATTATAGATGGAGCAATTTTTCGATCTCAATAATGTGCAAAACGCACAAAAGGTACGTATTGCAACATTATATTTGGAACCAAATCAGTTTGTATGGTATCAATGGCTTTGCTCTCATAAACAATTTATCACTTGGGAAATTTTTACGGAAG
>APFE031255025.1:5582-20414 GCA_000404065.3 Pinus taeda | reverse complement strand
CATTTATGGAAACAATTGAAAAGCTACATGGAAACCCAAAGATTATTGTAAGTGACAAAGATCCCATTTTCACTGGAAATTTTTGGACAGAATTATTTTCTTGTCTTGGTACTCAGTTAGCTCATAGCTCATCTTATCATCCTTAGTCTGATGGGCAAACTGAGATAGTAAACAAATGTTTGGAAGGATATCTTCGCTGCTTTGTATCTAATAAATAGACACAATGGGTCAAATGGTTGCCTCTGGCTAAATGGTGGTATAACACTTCCTTCCATATAGCAACAAAAATGACCAAATTTATGGCACTTTATGGATATCAGGCACCATCCATCACATCATATTTAAGAGAAAATTCTAAGGTTCAAGTAGTAGAACATCACATCAAACATCAACAACAAGTCCTCCAAATCTTAAAGGATAACCTCGTGTTGGCACAGAATAGAATGAAACAACAAGCAAATCAACATCGCAGTGAAAGAAGTTTTGATGTAGGTGATTGGGTATTCCTACGGATATAACCATATAAGCAAATGTCTCTCAAGCAAGCTAAGAAGGATAATAAATTATCACTGAAGTATTATGGTCCGTACAATGTGTTTCAAAAGATTGGTACTATGGCATACAAATTGGAGCTTCCTGCAGCTTCTCGATTGCACCCAGTTTTCCATGTTTCATGTTTAAAGAAGGTTATAGGCGACAAGGTCCCAGTTCAAAAAATATTGCCAGAACTTGACGAGGAAGAAAAAATTATATTGGAACCAGAAGCAGTCACAGAAACAAGAACTCGATATCTACGAAATCGATCAATTTCAGAGTATCTTATCAAGTGGAAGAACTTATCTGCTGAAGATTCCACGTGGGAGGATGAAAAGTTTATACAGAAGCATCCATAACTACTCAAGTGTTGAGGACAACACTTTTTTGAAGTAGAGGGGCATGTTGGGTCCCTATAATACTAGTGATTACCCCATTACTATTGTATTTGCATCCCTTATTAATATTGTTGTGCCCCTGTTGTCCCCATATTGTTATTACTGTGCCCCATATAATCCCCCTATTGTTATTTTTGTGGCTTTATATCTTTATTGTTAGGTCGGTTGGGTTATATTGTGACTCCTTAGACTCCTATATATAGAAAGGAGGTTTTGTCATTTGAATCATCCAAGAATTGTTCATTTATGTAATGTAAAGGAGGTTTCCCCCTCGAAGAGGCTGAATTTTAAGGCGTTGATCTATCTTTTCTATCTTTTTCTTGCGCTGGTTTCATAACATGATGTCACCCAAAACTCCTTTTGTCCATGATATTATTTTACTTCAAGCTTCATAGGAGATTGTCTTGAGACACTCATGAGATTGTGAGATATCTAAATCGATAATCATGGTGAGAAAATTTAGTGTAATAAGAGCACCCCGAGAATTTTTTTCCTATATATGTGCAGACCCAAGGATGGGCGGTGGACCCAAAGATGGTGGGAGGACCTACCCATGGTTTTGTGCATTGGTTTTGCACATGGTTTTGGGCATGATGGTTTTATGCCCATGGTATTTTATAGATCTGGTAAAGGGAAATACAATTATGTCCTAATCAAGGGTTAATGGATTGGGGTTTATGAATGCTTCGGCATGTGTATATATGCATTGTAACATTGAAGGGAATATAATGAAAGATCAATATGGTAGTCCTAATTTGGGGTCCATGGGAAAATATCTATGTATATCTGTTTTATGTTCTCGCCATTCTCTATTTTCTGTTTTTAAGAATTCATTTATAAGTATTTATTGTATAGGGTTAAAACCTACAGTCGTCATTTCATCCTTTAGGAGTAAGGTTTTGATCCTACCCACACTCTTATTAGAGACTGACAATACTACTAAGTTTGGAGGATAACTTCACATAAGATTACTTCCTACCCACACCCTTAATTGAGGCTTATTATAATAAAATCCTTATTTCATGTTGATGATCATGGTACTATTATTTAGTAAGTTTTTTTCCTGGACCCACGTGATCCATTATTAGAAACCTACCTTAATATACCCATAATATATTGTTTATCACCTTCATACCACTCTCGAGTAACATTTTGTTTAATGGAACATATATATTACTACCCAAGGCATTGAGATAGCCACTAGAGTATTTTCCTTAGAAGCTTGATGTGATGAGTTGAAACATATTGAGATAGACTAGAACCACTCCTATACCCAATAAATTTTTTTGATATCAATTCAAAACTCACCAAACTAGAGTCACTCTTAGACCAACTGTAATAAGGCCATCCATCCCAAAAGGAGTAGCTGAACCATCCAATCACATAAGGAAACACTCTTCTCCACTTTCTTGTGGCCATATGACTCAAATGTGTCATAAAATCCCCAAATTGGACCTCAAATAATATGATGGATTAAACCCCATAATCTAGGTCACTCAAGTAGAATATTGTTTTTCCTTTCATGGAATGATATACAACTTAATGAAACTTCACATGGGTATCTTATATTTAGATGATGAATGTTATAAATGGTGACAATGTCATAATAACTCCATTTGAGTTTATATTTTTTATATACAATTTGTTTCATAACTCTATGAAGACTATGAAGTTGGCGCTCATTATTTAAGATAATTGACCAAGCTTAAACAATTAGACATAAGTGAAGAATTTTTCTCCAATTTTGAGCATCTCACCATCCACATTAAGGCATTCTTGATACTTTTTTTTAGGAATTATATATCAGTGGTATCAAATAAGAGATGCACACAACACTTAATAGCTTGTCTTATCACTTGGTTGGAAGGCTTTCAAAGAACCTAGGAACCTAAAAGGTTCTATATTCTCAAAATAAAGAGGCACCCTTTATTCCTCATCACAATGCCATTATTTCCCCTCCTATCAATCTCTCTCCATCCATCCCAACCCTTAAAATCCATAAGTTGTGCTATAATTGCATAGCATGAACTTAAATGTCTATACTACAATTGTGATGAGAATATTTTCACTTTTACAAATCTAAGGAGAAAAAATATTTCTCACCATTTCAAAAGATATTTTAGATGTTAACAGTGAAACTATACCTTAGGAGTCTCTTCTTCCAACCACTGATGGCATTCCCACATTTTCTCCATGGGATAGGAAACCACAAATATTCCTACATGCCTTGAATGGTATTTCTTCACTAGAAACTCTTAAATTTATTAGCAATACCAAACATGGAAAAGTATTCTATTAATTGATAACATTAGCACCCATAACTTTATTCATTGACATGTAGTGTTGAGAAAATGAGTGTTAGAGATCTAAAACAATGATCAACTGAAGAGGAGAGTAGGATAGGCTTAAATATCTCTTTAAGCACTTTCCAACGAGCCATTATGTATAAATTCCTTGTAGATCAAATTGTTTATGTGATTTTCTAAAACAAAAAACTTGAATCTACTCTACCCATCAATGAAAATAATTAATTGGTCCAGAAATCATAAAGCATACAACAGAAATAATTAAATCAACACATTACACAATGATTTCCTGGGGAAAGTCAAAACCGAAAACCCCTACTATCTATATATTTCATTAGTCAGAAAATAAGAGAAGATTACAATGCCTTCCTCAAGCTCGAGCAACATTTTCCCTATCTTTATATGTCTTATAGCTTCCATGCAAGCCTAGGCCAATACTTACCCAATTTTCTTCTTCCCCAAGTACCGATTTCCTTTCATTGTTTACTTGGGAATTATCCCCTATTAATTAGGGAAATTCCTCAATTGGAATTGCACAATCCATCATATGCATTCCTCTGACTGCATCCACCACGTGTACAATTTGGATGATTATACAAATGATAGTACACTTCTGTTGAACTCCAATATGAATTGGGTAACTCTTAGATATGACATGCATGAGTTATTTATAGATGAATTATCAGTTAATTGGTTGAACATGAATCAACACCCCATTGTCTGACCTCCTACTAGTTCCTTCATCCATTGGAACTAGTTTAACTAACTTTAACTCAGTGAAACTCAATTAATTAATTACAACTAAAAATAAAATCAACTAGGGATCCTATAAAGTAGGAGACACTCCCCATGACTCTAGTTAGACCCTCAACTCAAATTAACTGAGCCAACTAAGTCAAATTAATTTAGTTAACTCACATAAGTTTTCTTGTGATGTGGAATTACAATTCTTCTCCTAATTTAATTCAAGCAAAAATTAGATCAATATTTTTCATGGTGAATTTTCAGCACTCCCTCTCAACAAGAAAGGGATTATAAGATACCCCAATCCTACCTCTATGGAACTTGAATTTCCCTCTTGATAGTGTCTTAGACAATATTTGTTCATCGTGTTCCTCTGTAGGAATGTACTCCAATAACATGATTCTCCTCTGCACACAATATTTGAGATGGTGACACCGGATGTTGATATGCTTGGACTGATCATGAATAATTGGATTCTCAGAGAGTTTGATATGACTCTCGTTGTGACAGAAAATCACTGTAAGATCCATCTGCTCACTAGATAACCCAATAGGGATCTTCCTCATCCAAAAAGCCTCACAAGCTGCTTGACAAGCAGGCATGTACTCTGCTTGAACTGAACTGAGTGCAATTCATCTCTTCTTCTTTTTGTAGCAAAAAACTACTACTGACCCAATACTAAATATTTCCCCTAATGTGCTCTTCTTGTCTAATGGACTCCCTGCCTAATCTAGATATGTGAAGCCTTGAAGCTTCATTCTCGCTGTTTGTTTATACCAAAGACCAACTAAGTGGTTCCTATGAGGTATCTCAACACATGTCTAGCTTCCTTCCAATACAGTTTCATTGGCTTAACCATTACTTGACTAAGTTGGTTAACTGCAAAACACATGTCCAGTCATGCATTCCCCAAGTACATAAGTGAACCCACAAGCTATCTGTAAATAGTAGCCTCTACCACTTCACCTAAAGTAGCATCTTACCTCTTCCAATTCCATTCTAGACGAGTCTCCATGGGTTTTCTCCTCTCTATGTGGAACTTCTTCAGTATCTCATTGACATACTTTCACTGAGAGACAAACATTTTCCCATCTCCTTGTAATACTTCCATACCGAGGAAATATGCCTGAGCCCCAGGTCCTTCATCTCGAATTCTCTTGCAAGATCAACTTTGAAAGATTTGACTATATTCTCATCACTTGTTACAATTAAATCATCGACATATTACTGTAATCATTAATTTACCTTCAACCATGATATGGTAAAGGTTTACATTTGCCTCACTTTTGGTGAAGCCCAACCTGGTGAAATAGTTGTCTATCCTGGTGTACCAAGCACAAGGTGCTTGTTCAATCTATACAACGCTCACTTGAGTTTACACACATGCGATTCTCTATTGAAGGTCTCATATCCTTATGGTTTCTTTATGTAGACCTCTTCCTCAATCACTCCATTGAGGAAAGTTGTATTCACATCCATTTGATGTATATTCCATCCCATCTATTCTAAAACTGCTAGAATATATATGATTGAAGAGTACCTTGCTACTGGAGCAAAGGTCTCCTCATAATCAATTCCCTCCACCCGAGATAACCTCGTGGCCAAAAATCTGGCCTTGTGTCTCTTGACACTCCCATCTACTACTTGCTTCACCTTGTAGATCCACCTAGAACCTACCAATGACTTGTCCTCTAGTCTTCAGAAAAATTCCCAAGCACTATTCTTTATAATGGATTCATACTCCTCTACCATTGAATCAACACATACTGGTTATTACGCTACTTTTTCGAATGAGGATGGCACAATCTCTACACTCTCGCTCATTAGAGCCATTTAGCTAGTGTATCAATCTGGTGAACTCCTCTTCTCGCACTGTGATGTGGATGCTCCCACATTATCTCTAGCATCATGCATCAATTTGTCAGGGTCTCTGGTGTGCTTCCTTCCATCTTTGGATGTCTTTGCATGAGTTGGTGCTTCCACTCTCTTCTCCTCTACATGTGGCTGCTGCACATCATCCTGAGGTTCTTCCTTTGGAGCCAAAAGCTTCTCATCTACATGTAACTTAAGCTCCCTCTCAATGGATAATCTCATGGCCTTCTCTTCATCAAAATTCACATCTATACAAACCAATGTAATCTTGTGAGATGCCACGTACACCCGATAGTTGTGAGGTGTATCAGTGTACCTCACAAATATGCCCAAGTTAGTTTTTGGCTCTAGCTTTTTCCTTGCATCCTTCGTAACATGACAGTAAAATGATGAACCAAAGATCCTGAAATGTGACACATCTAGTTTCTTCCCTAAAAAAATCTTCTTCTGGTGTACTCATCCCAAGAATTTTATATGGACTCTTTTTCTTGCATATATATGATTGTGTTGCATGCTTCAACATACAAGTGCAATGGTAGGCCCTGATCATGTAATGTCACCCGTGCAACTCCAAAAATACTTTTGTTCTTCCTTCTAGTGACCGCATTATGTTGTGGGATATGGGGTGCTATTAACTCCCACCGAACTCCTTTTGATGCATAGAAGTTACTGAACTCATTTAACACATATTTTCCACTATTATCGCTCTTGAGAGCCTTCACTTTCCTACCAGTGTCTTTCTCATAAAGTGCTTTAAATTCACAAAATTTAGAGAACATCTGATCTTTCTTCTACATGAAGAGAATCTAGCACTTACATGATAAATCATCTAAAAATATCACATAATACACATGCTTGGTCACGAAGGTTATCGAGAATGGTCCAAACACATCTGAGTGAAATCTTTCAAGGATCTCTTGTGCTCAATTATCCTTATTATGAAAGGTGGCTTTTGTGTACTTCCCCAATGTACACCCTTTGTAGGTATCTCATTGCTCTAATGTACCATTGGGAAGCCTCGTAGAAATATGGTGCATGATATTCAAGGCTCCATGGTGCAAATGGCCCAATCTTCTATGCCATAATTCATCGATGTCTTGACTTTGCACCTTCTCTACTTTTTTGCTCAAAGTAACAGAGTCTTCTACAACCAATTTGTAGAGGTTCTTCACCCAAACCATGATCCGCTTAAGTTGTCCTATGGCTATGTGACAAAGGAAATCCTTTCCTTTTCTAAATATCACATCGTATCCATGGTCTTCCAACATAGCAACTAAAACTAAATTCTTCTTTAGACCCAAAACATACATGACATCTTTTAATGTGAGAGGAGAACCAAACTCCCTCTGAAAAGTAATAGTACCAATGTTGGTTGTGCTATACCTTCCATCATATCCAATGTCGATGTGCATCTGGAGGTCCTTCTCATCCAAGTCACTGAAAAATTATTTGTTTCCCTTCATATGGAATGAGGCTCCACTATCCAGATACCACACACTACCCATCACCGATGTCACCATACATGAAATTATTGTGAAATACAACTTGAATTGTGAATCTAGAGCTTCACCTAGTGCTCCTCCTAAAGGCTTATTGCCGATGTTCTTGTGCATACACTTCGAAGCATAATGTCCCAACTCATGACAATGAAAACATTTAATCTTTGAGAATTCCTTCTTCTTTTTGGCCTAACTAGAATCCCCCTTGGATTGGGATTTCTTCCCTTTCCCTTTATTTTTCTTTCCATCCAAGGCACAGTTCTCCTCATATTCATGCTTGGATGAGGTTCCATTGCTAGTGTTCCACCTTATCTCTTCTTGCACCATGTCAGACCACAAATTCTCCCACTTTGGTATATGCTTCCTGTCATTTACTGAATCCTAGTAGTTGTACCAACTCTTTGGAAGGCTTAGAAGTGCTAGGCTAACCAAATCATCTTCAACAACTGTAATACCAATGCTCCCAATCTCATCCCAACATTGGGTGAACCTACTCAAGTACTATGGCATTGTGTCACCCTTCTCCATCTTGATCTTTCGAAGCTTGTCCTTCAGTGGCAACTTCCTGTGGTGACTGTTATTCTGAAACAAATCTATCAAGGTTTTGCACATTGCATATGGTGTATCTTTTTTGTGGAGATTCGAGATAATATGATCTCAAGATTCTTCTAATATGATCCTCCTCACCTTTGCCACACATTTCTTCCACTCTACCAGATATTGAGCATTCGTTGTTGTACACTTAGGGATATCATTGTTTATGAATTCCTTCAGCCCGTTGTCTTCCAATAATGCCTCCATCTTGTCCTTCCAAGTAATATAATTCGAGCTACCCTCAAGGGAATAATTGAGTCTCAATCCATAAAATGACATGTTGCTGGCTCTGAAGAAAGATCTCAAAAATTCGATTTCACCTGAAGAGCCAAACTCATATTCTTCCTTCTAGTGTGATTTCAGATATGATACCATGTAGAAATTCCTTGTAGATTCAATCGTCTTATGTGATTTTGTAAAACAAAAAACTTCAATCTACTATACTTATTAGCAAAAATAATTAATCGATCGAGAAATCAGGAAGCATACAAGAGAAATAATTCAATCAACACATTACATAAGGATTTCCTGGGGAAAGCAACAACTAAAAACCCCTACTATTTGTGAAAATATATGAGAAGATTACAATGCTTTTCTCAAGCTCGAGGAACCTATACACTATCTCTATTTGTCTCAAAGCTTCGTAGACAAGCCTAGGCCAATACTTAACCAGTTTTTTTCTTTCCCAAGTCCCTATTTCCTTGTGATGTTTCCTTGGTAATTATCCCCTATTAATTAGGGAAATTCCTCAATTGGAATTGCATAATCCATCATAGGCCTTCCTCTGACTACATGCACCACCCGTATAATTTAAATGATTATACCATTGATAGTAAACTTCCCTTGAACTCCAATCTCAATAGGGTAACTCTTGGATCTGACATGCATGAGTTATTTATGGCTAAATTATCAGTTAACTGGTTGAACACATGAAGCAACACCCCACTGTCTGAACTCCTACTAATTCCTCCATTAATTGGAACTAGTTTAACTGACTTTAACTCAGTTAAACTGAAATAATTAATTACAACTCAAAATAAACTCATCCAGGGATCTGATAAATTATGAGATACTCTACATGACTCTAGTTAGACCCTCAACTCAAATTAACTGAGCCAACAAAGTCAAATTAACTTACTTAATTTGTACAAGTTATCTTGTGATGTGGAATTGCAATTTTTATCCTAATTTAATTCATGGGAAAATTAATCAGGATTTTTCTTGTTGCATTTTCAACACATTGGATGCCCTCTAAATCCTCTCCATTGAGGAGAAATGAATTTTCAAATTCATAAAACCACATATCAGTCCCTTGCTCAAGTTGGCACTATCTTGGAGAGTTCGACCTTGTTTGGAGCAACTTATCTAGTATAAATAAAAGTCACTTTGACCTCATCCAATGATCAACTTGACCAAGAATCAAGGAGAAGCAATTGAGCCCGATGAAGGAAGAAGATAGGTTCATACCTCATGAACCTTATGACGAGTTGAAGAAGAAACAATTTTTGGTTTTGGTTTCTGCTTTTGGGTAATGATTTCTTATTGAATTTTTTTTATCAATTCTTAGAACAAGATCTTGGCTATATTTGTGCATACCTCTACCTCTTTTCCATCTTGGATCTCTGCCCTATTAAAGAAGAATACCTCAACCCTTGAAGAGTAGTTGAAATTGGTCTATTTTAAGCATGAGGTAGGCGTATAAGTAGAGTGAATTTTAGCCCAAGGTAGGCCGAAAGTAAGGATGCATTTCAACCTGTAGAGGACTAAATTGTAGAAATTCCTTCTAGATTCAAACTTCTTATGTAATTTACTAAAACAAAAGAATTGAATATACTCTACTCATCAGTGTAAAGCAATTGATCGATCATGAAATCACAACATAAACATGAGACAATATTCAACACACATACTCAAATATATATCTAGAGGAAAGAAACTTCTCAAAACCCCTTACTATCTGTATTGCATTAATGAAAGAATTTACATGAATACAATATGCTCTGCTCAACCTTGAGCTCAACCTGCACACGTATTTTTTATCCTTTTCCTAACTGATTTCCTTTGGCCAATACTTAGCCAAATTTCCAAGCTTCCAAGCTCCTATTTACTTTCGTTGTTCCTCTAGGAAATTAGCCCCTATTATATAGGAATTTCCTCAATGATAATTATGCAATACCTTTAGGCCTTCCTTTGACTGCATGCATGACCTATACAATTTGGAATATTCTACAATTGATAATACACTTTCCTTGAACTCCAATATCAACTGGGTAACTCGAATTGTGTGCATGAATGAGTTAATTTAGGCTGATCGATCAGTTAACTAACTAAACACTAAAGCTACGCTCCACTGCTAGACCTCCAACTAGTTCCTCCAATAGACGGAACTAGTTTAACTGAGCATAACTCAATTTAACTAAATTAAATTGCTACAACTGAAATTTAATGAACCTAGGCTTTTAAAATTTAGGAATCACTGTACACAGCTCAATTTCTCCCTTGAACTCAAATTAACTAAGCTAACTGAGTGATAATAACTTAGTTAACCCATTCAAGTCGTTCGTTGATGTGCAATTTTGATTTTCTCCTAATTTAATTAAGGAAAAAAATTAAATTAGGAATTTCTTACTTCATTTTCAACACTCCCTCTCAGAAAGAAATGGATTTACATCTACCCAGATCCAACAACTTTGGAATGTATTGCATGAAACTAGTCTCATTGTTTTTCTTGCTACTGCAACATCTGCAACTGAAAAGCAAAAAAAAAAAAAACTGAATCAACTATGTTTGCAACTATCAACTGGGAAAAATGTGATGTCGTTGACTCCGCTACTAAGCCTCCTACCCTTCTATCATACTCCTATGAACTCCTTAGTATTTGACGGATATTGATCCCTCCTATTGAATATTACGGGCCCTTGTAGCAAGGTAATGATCTGCGAGACAAAAAACGCCTCAATGGACCCTACCCAAATTTATGTACTCCCAGGACTATTGCTTCACTTCACCCCACCTCACACCTAGAGGTACAATTGCATGTTCTCCCTGTGCCCACTTAGCTAGAAATCTCCCTCAACTGGAGGTCTCTTCTTGAGTGGATGTTTCCACTCTGTCACCTACTACTTCTCCATTTGTGGTTGCTCCACAAATTTTTGAGGCTGCTTTTGAGGCTCCACTTTGAGAGGTAAATCATGCTCCCTCTCAACCATCAAGTCTCTAACCTATTTCTTTCTCCTCAAGGCTTTTTATGCATCTTTTACCTCAAGTGCATATAGGTTCTTGACTTGCACACCGTTCTACTTCTCTTGTCCCATGGCGATGTGTCTCAAGAATTCCTTTCCTTTGCTGAATGTCGCATCATAGCCACGATCTTCCAACACTATGACAGAAACGAGATACTTCTTTAGACCCAAAAAAAACATTACATCCTTGAGTCTATGGGGGGAGCCTGACTCTCTCTAAAACGTATCAGTATCAATATTGGTCACACTAGACCTTCCATTGTCTCCAAACTCAATGTTATTCTCGAGGTATTTCTCCTCCAAGACAATAAATAAGTCTCTATTCCCCATCATGTGGAAGGAGCCACCATTATCCATATACAACATGCTTGCCATTACTATTTTTTCCATGCATGCAATGAGAGTAAAATCAAGCTTGAACTGTGAAGCTAGAGCTTCACCTGCTGCTACTAGTGTGGACATTTCGTGGCATAGTGCCCGAATTCATGACAATGAAAGCACTTGATTTTGGATAAGTCATTCTACTTTCCCTCTAGGATGGAATCAACCTCACCTTGGGAATTCTTCCCCTTTTCCTTCATTCCCTTGCTGACTAATGTAAATTCCTCTTCCTCTTCTTTGGAAGAGGTCTCGTCTCCGTTGTTCCGCCTTATTTCTTCCTACACTAGATTGGACCATAACTACTCCCACTATGGTAGTTTCTCTCTACCATTTACTAAATCTTGATAACTGTGTCAACTGTTGGGAAGACCCAATATAGCTAGAGCTCCCAAATATTATTTAGGGACAATAACGTTGACACTGCCAAGTTCATCATGACACTATGTAAACTTGCTCAGGTAATGCAGAATTGTGTCATTCATTTACATCTTGATGCTTTGAAGATTCTCCTTGAGTGCCAACTTCCTGTGGTCACTATTGTTATGGAACAAATTTGTCAGTTCTTTCCACGTTCCATACAAATTTTATTTCCTGTGGACATTAGAGACAATATGGTATCATACTCCCTCCAATTTTATTCTCCTGTCCCTAGCAACACACACCTTCCATTCTGCTAGATATTGAGCATCAAATGTTGGAGGCTTCATGATATCATTATTTATGAATTCCTTCAGCCCATTTTATTTCAATGTTGCCTCCATCATGTCCTTACAAGAAACATAATTAGAGATACCCTCAAGGGAATACTCAAGTATTAGTCCATAGAAAGCTATCCTGCTAGTTCTAAAGAATTGATCCTGCAAATTCAATTCACCTGTAAAGAAAACTTCAAATTCTCTTCTCTACTATGATTCCTGTTGAGAAATCTAAGGCATCAATAGATAGGTGATTTCTCTACTATGATAATTGATTAGGAGTGCCTTTTTACTTCTTGATTATGATATTTTCTTCTTGTGTTATTATTGTGTTATTTTCATAAAGAAAACTACCAATTCATGAAAAATAAAGAGATAAAAGACAGAGTATATATGTTGTCAGCCAGGGCCAACACCTCTCACTCTTTGATAGGAAAACCCAAACAAATGCTTCTAATATAACCTTCAATTGATGAATAACAAGACCATGATAAAGACCTTTGACACTAGATCCCTTCTAAGACCAAGTCAAAAGCCTCTTCTTCACACTTATATCAACGTTTCTCTTCTTCTTCTTCTTCTTCTTCTTGGCTTCCTTCATAATTTCGACCTCTTCTTGCAGGTCTGCAACCTTTTTGATTCACTACAGAAAACCTAGAGAATAGTATCCTTTAAGAGGGATATTCTTTTCACTCCTGCTCATCTTCCTTGAGTGATGTATTTCCCAATCTAGATCACCCTTATATGACTGCAACCTTCGACCTATCTCGAATCTATAATCTTCACACATGTGAGGGTAGACTAGCCCAAAACAATTCCCACAATGATGTCACTTTCTTCGCTGATGTTAAGGATCCTTCTAGGATGATTATTCGCACTTGGTTATCTCAAACTTGATTGATAAAATTATTTTTTCTCCAAATGAGGTCGAGAACTACTATATATAGTGGTTTGCCCATGACTATTAGGCCGACATGATCACTGGAATAGGCCGATATCATCTTTCTGGAATTATCCCTTTCCGTTAGGCCCCTATAATATTAGTGATTCCCCTATTACTATTGGAATTGTATCGTTTATTGTTATTATTGTGCCTCTATTACCTCCATATTGTTATTAGCACGTCCCATAGAAACCCCCTATTGTTATTTTTGTGCCCTTATGTTATCACTATTATGTCGGCTTGATTATATTGTGACCCTTAGACTCTTATATATAGAAGGGAGGTTTAGTCATTTGTATCATCTAAGAATTGTTCATTTGTGTAATGTAAAGGAGATTTCTCCTCGAAAAGGATTATTTCTAAGGCATTGATCTATCTTTTCCATCTTTTTGTGAGTTGGTTTCATAATATTTGGTATCAGAGCTTTGGATTTTAGGGTTTTGCTACTCTAAACAAGTCATCGTGGAATTTTTGCTATAACTTTTTTTTGGCGATGTTTCAGAAGCTATAAACAAAACCCATTTGATCCAAAATCATTATTAACTTCAGATCTGAATTTCAGAGCTTGTATCACTATATTTGCGGAGATATGATTTGAGGAAGTTAGGGTTTTTGTAGACTCCCGAATTAGATTCCAAACAGGTGACCTGGGGAAAATCATCATAACTTTTGTTTTGAGCATCAGATTGAAATTTCATAAGAATTTTTAGAAAGAGGATGGCCTGTAGCTTTTTGTGTATCAGTTTTAGGTACTAAAGTTGAAATAGTGACACGTGGCAAGTCATAAAAGTTTGCTCTACTAAACTAGTATATAATCAGGCAACTGTGGTAGATTTGGCATAACTATTCCTTGGAGAATCCAATCTTGATTAGATGTGCGGGGTTAGAAAGAAGTCTCAAAGGGCTACCATAGGATGATATTTCAGATATTCAAGATCCGCAGTTACAAATATACAACAAATTCAATATCGAGATCTTACAAAGTAAAAGAAAAAGGTGTGTAGTTTACTTTTAATTTGCTAAGATTGGTTTGAAAAATTAGTTTGAAGGAATTCAAAGGGGATAGTGAAGAATTATTAGCATTAATTAATTCCTCTAAGAAACAAAATGGAAACACCTAGTAAGCAACCTGAAAGCTCTAGCATGACTCGTGAAGAAGAGAAAGAAATGCAACATGATATATCAAAATTACAAGACCAAGTACAACAAATTTCACTCTCACTAACGGTAAATGAAGCCAAGATGAATGGTGTGGAAGTTAATATGAATGGCATGCAAGTAAAGATGAATGGTGTGGAAGCTAAGATGGATGGCATGGAAGCTAACATGAATGGCATGGATGCTAAGATGGAAGCTAACATGAATGGCATGGATGATAAGATGGAAGAATTGGAGATAAATTTGAATAAGTTGCTACAAGAAATGGTCACTAATGGTGAAAGGGTAGTAAAGGAAACTCATGGTGAGAAAAAAAGAAATGTTAATCATGACTTCTTAGACTCTAATGTTGGATTGAAGACCCACCATGTTCCAAAAATTGATATGAGGAATTTTGATGGCAAGGATCCCGGAACATGGATACTACAGATGGAGCAATTTTTTGATCTCCATAATGTGCAAAACA
>APFE031255024.1:36094-49339 GCA_000404065.3 Pinus taeda | reverse complement strand
GAGGGTAAATGAGGAGTGATATCACTAAGTTTATTTGAAAATAACTTAGCTTAGGGAGTAGATCAAAATGAAAAGAATTTTGCACAAGAAATGTGGCTCTTAAAGGAAACCAGAACCAACATAAAACCTTGAATTCTTTCATAAACACAAATTGTGTAGGGGTGTTAATAATGAGTGTAAAACAAGGAAAAAAGGGAAGTTAGACATGCTCCATTATGTTGTTTTCCTTATATTGACCAGCAAGATTCAGTTGGAAAGGAACACCACTTCTGCAACCCCATCTACCTACCCATCTACTTGCCTAGCATTTTTTGTTTCTTCTTGGAGGGTGCACTTGGACTTGCAGACCCTTATATGCCTTTTCTTTTCCATTGGCTTTTTATTTTGATTGCCTATCTAGCACTACCCTTATTGCTTCCAAGGCCCCAGATTAAGCAGTTGGGAACCTTAGTTTCTCTACCTAACTATTGGTCTGCCAAGATTAAACAGTTTGGACAAACTTCTTTCTCTATTCTACAACCTAAAATTGAAACATGGCATGATCCAGATTAGACTGTTGGACCATCCATCAAAATTTAGTAAACATGAAGGCATGTACACACCTTGCCTTTTCTTGGAAATATGGGATCTTTGCATCAGCAAAGCAGAGCATATTTGGCATTTGAATTTACCAATCATGAAATATGAAACCTATTGGTATAGGTATCCAACAGAATTTATTGGTACTAGACCTTTATTCAACCTCCTCATGCACCTGCTGACCGTTATTGAACATTTTGAAGACCTTTTTGACAAAACCCTAGACCTAATGAAACTGAAACCCTAACAATGACTCTTGCAGATTTAAAAACAAAAAATATTTGCAAACAATCTAGATGAATGGAAATGGGCCAGCAGGTAAAGGGAATGAGGGGAAAATGTACACTAAGCCACTACCGTTAGATGATCCATGATCCTAATGGAATGTAGCTGACGAAGCGAGACACCTAACATGCAATGTAACAAGAGAATTTGATCACTGACGGAGGGATGAAGATACCGACACTAACATTGGCTCCAATGGGGATGGTAGCTCCTTGGAGGTGCCAAGAACTACAAATCTTTGGGAAAGCAGGCAGTGCCTTCGGCCATTGGGCTATGGAGTTAATAACTTCGACAAACCAAAACCAAACTTTTGACTCAATTTCAGCACTGAAATCTGACTCAAATCTGACTCAATTTCAAGACTGAAATCGACTTAAAGACCTGACTCAAACAAACCAAACCAAAAATGAAAACAAACCTCAGGTTTATAGCCTTCACCTCGGGCCCCAAACTAAAGGAATGATACAATAGACACTTGCAATGGAATTCAAACAAACCGATATGTACATTGATACATATGACAGCAGAAAACACTTCACAAATAGTACCATTTGAGTAGCCGACCATTGACCAGCCCACCTAGATAGTCTTCTCCATTCATTTCTTACAAAAGGAAAGAATTTTGGCCCCGATATGCAACAATCATGAAAGGTCCTTTCCAAAGATTCTCAAACTTGCCATGCTTACCTTTATCTTCGTTTCTCGCATCCCATTTCAACACTATGTCTTCTATTTGAAACTTGTCCACCTTTGCCTTTCGATCATATATCTTCTTAATTATCTCTTGCAGCCAGAAAGTGTTCTGAAAAACCTCCTCTCTAGTCTGTTGTAAATGGATCATTTGATTGATTCTTCGCTGCAAATGATCGTCCTCGCTGCCAGCTTCCTGCATAAGTTTAACCGCTGGGACTACAAGAGAGGTTTGGAACTCTGTATCAACACCATACACGAGCTCGAAAGGGGACATGCCTATAGATTTCTTTTGACTTACTCTGTCTGCCCAAAGTGCATTAACAAGCTTTTTGTGCCAACTTTTCTTGTTCGTTTCTAGCAGCTTTTTAATAATATTGACCAAGGATTTATTTGAGGATTCCACCAATCCATTACCTTGCGGGTAATATGCAGTTGAGTGCCCCAAAGTAATTTGATATTTATTACAAAATTCAATCATTCTTTTAGATTTAAAGGTTGCTACATTATCAATGATCAGCTTATTTGGACAGCCAAAACGAGACAAAATATTGTTTCCAAGAAATGAAATGATTACCGAATTAGTGGCCTGCCACGTGGGAATCGCCTCAATCCATTTAGTGAATTAGTATGTTGCTATGAGGATCCATTTGTGCTACGCTGAAGAAGAAGGATGGATCTCACTAATGAAATCCAAACGCCACTACTGAAATGGAGCACTTACTTCAATGGGCTTGAGTGGTAAAGGCTGCAATTTCCTCCTACCTTGAAAAATCTGACATTCGTGGCAGCTTGCTACTATTTTGTCCACATCAACAAAAAGAGTTGGCCAATAATATCCTGCTCTAAAAATTTAATTGGCTGTTGTCTTCCAGAAAAGATGACCTCCGTAATCTCCCTTGTGAAAGTCTTCCATAACCTATTTTTCCTCTTCTTCAACCAAACAATTGAGCAAGACACCACCGAGATCTTTCTAATAAAGTGCATTATTCATGTTACAAAACTTGGCATCCTTCAATTTCAATGTTCTACTTTTGTTCTTAGCCATTCCAGGTGGTGGTGATAGATTTTGGAGTACATAAACAATGTCCGAATACCAAGGAGAAAGAAGAAAATTTTTTGATACCTGAGCGGGCGAACTCTCTTCATCTTCCTCAGACATACCAGCAATGAGATTAATGTCCAAGGCATGCAAATTTGACTTAGCCATTAGTTTGGCCAACCCCTGTCCTGTGATGAGTTTCATCGGTTTGATCTCCACGTCATATTCGAACAAGGCAGCAATCCATTTGCCTCTTCTCCCCTCTGGATCTATTTTCACACATCTTTGATAGTAGCATTAGGGACATAAGCAAGGATGTGAGAATGCAGAATATAAACTCGAAAATATTTCAATGCCTTTACCAAAGAAATAGCATGCTTTTCAATAATATTATACTTTAAAACTACGTCCCTTATGGTTATGCTGAAAAATGCAATTGGTTTCTCGAGCTGGTCGCTTTTCTGCATCAAGGCCGCCGCCATAGTATGATCCGAGGCAAAGGAAAACAGAATGAAATCTTGAGTATAGTCTGGGCTAATCAAAACCGGAGCTGAAGAAATGGCCAATTCAATTTGAAAGACTTAATTACTTTCTCGATCCACCTCACTACACTATCTTTCTTGAGCATGTTTGTGATTTCCCTTAAATGTTCTGCAATATTGGGCACAAAGCGACATAAGAAATTTATCTTACCATTGAATGATTGGATCTCCTTCTTACTTCATGGAAAATCATTCTTTTGAATGTCTTCCACCCGATTTGGATCAATGTGGATGCCCTCCTTTGATATAATATGACTGAGAAGCTTGCCTTCATCCATGGCAAACATGCTCTTCTTTAGATTGAGAGATATACCATACTTCCTACACCGCTTAAATGCAATCTTCAAATGATAAAGGTGTTCATCATCTGAATTAGATAAAATTGTCAAATCATCAAGATAAACAACTAGAAATACATCTTTTTCATTAGCAAATGCAATATCCATCGCCTGCTGAAAGGTTGCACCAGCATTTTTCAATCCGAAAGGCATCTTTGCATAATGAAAAGTTCCCCACGGAGTGGTGAACGCTGTTTTGTCTCTATCATCCTCATGGAACAGAATTTGGTTATAACCCAAATACCCATCGAGTAGAGACATGCGAGATGCTCCAACTACTCTTTGAAGTATGTGATCCATCTTGGGCAATGGTTAGTTATCTTTCAAAGATACTTTATTTAGATTTCTAAAATCAATACATAACCGAATCTCACCTGTTTTCTTGTGCATGGGCACCAAATTAGAAATTGAATCTGAAAATATTATGGGGATGATGATACCAGCTTTTTACAACCGATTCACTTCCTTCTCAATTGAGGGCAGCAACTTTGGTTTTATTCTTCTTAAGTTCTGACAAAAAGGCTTTTGATTTGGCTTGATCGGGATGATATGCTAAATTATGCTTGTGTCATATGCCTTCAAATTTGAATAATCCCAAGCAAATACATTAGTAAAAGAAGATAGTAAACTGACATACTTTGCTTTTACCTGTGGAGGCAACGCCTTTGATAACTTCACCATTCTAGGATTTTCTGCTAATCCAATGTTTACATCCTCAACTCCTTTCTCGGTTGGCAGCAAGCTCGGTTTTCAAGCTACATCATCCTAATCGAATAGCTCCTCTAAAGGTATTAGACCTTTAGGAATGATGTTGTCCTTCAGCTGCAAAATTTCCTTCTGATTGACTTCTATATCCACCTCAACATCATCATACTCCACATCAATAGAAGTGTCTTTGAATTTACCTTCATTCTGTAGAAATTCATCGATCTCTTCATCATCTTGAAATACTTGCCAATACCTGTGATTGTCAGGGACTGATGGGTGATGTTTCACATGAATCTCAAACCTGTTGTTTGAATTCATCGAAATCTTCAAATTACTTGCTGGTGTTGCAAGTGAATCCGCAATGACATTCTGAACACGAGAGACACATGTCAAAGTGTAATCTAAATATACTCTCAAGATATCTAATATCACATTGCAGTAGGCCCGCATTCAAGGATGCTTAGCTTGGTACTCCCCTTTTACTTGCTTGATAACTAACTCAGAGTCACCATATACTGAAATCCTTTTAGCATTCAACTGTCTAAGAATTTTCAAACCAGTAATTAAAGCCTCATATTCAGCCTCATTATTTGAATAGTCAAAAGCCAGTTTATAAGAACAGACCCTTACGTTACTTGGCACTTTGTTTGGGGTGAAAATAGGGTTGCGTATCCAAATGCCAATTCCAGCACCTTCCCTTCCTACCGCACCATCAAAATCCATGCTCCACAAGTCAGCTTCGTCCTCTTCCAAATGCTGAAATTATGTTTGCTCTGTTACTTTTCCTTGTTATCCATCAATATGTTGTTGCTGTTGAAAGGTTGATTGCTCAGCGATACTATCAAATCTTTGTTTTTATTACTTTAAGACCTCTCTAAAATTTTCAGTAATCTATGGAATGTCTTCTCCTTCAACTACTTGGCTATTTACATCATTAAAGCTATCTGAGTACAAAACAAATGATTCTAAATCAGTATGTACATAGTTGATTGGATGATTTACTATTTTCTCCTTGCTATTGATCATGTACTTCACCTTTTTCTCCCAATATAATTTCCTCATTTGACCGAACACAGGAATAGTAGCATAGGATAAATCAAGTTGCATTGTCCCTTTAATTTTTGCTCCACAAAATCTAGAAAGAAGCTTGCCAAATCTAGGAGGTATATTTGCCACAACCACATCCATCAAAACATTTTTAGCCGGAATCTGATCCAAACTGACCACCAAATCTTTGATAAGACCAATGCATCTTACTCTACCAGAATCAAAAGAGTAAAGGTCATGATACTTTCTAGTGATATCCAATCCCAATTTCTCCATGATGGCCTTAGGCATGAGAATATGAGAGGCTCTCGAATCAAACATAGCATTGTGTAACACATAGTCATGCACCCTAAGGCTGATATAAAAAGGAGCTACATCACTATCTTTTTACTGACCTTCCAATGTTGGACCAAAAATCAACTCAGGTTGATCATCCTTCATGTTTACCATATTAGATGATAGATCTAAATTCAAAATCTTAGACACCTGACCTTTGTAGTTGTTGTTCTTCATCAACTCAATCAAAGGAATAGATACTTTTAACTTAGAAATTTCATTTTCTAAGTTAAAAACTAAAGTTTTTTCTACCTCTTTAGTTGAAACATCCTTCTTTTCATTTTTCTCCTTTGATACACTTGGCTGATTTGATCTTTCATTTGCGAATGGCATTTTGTTGGTGGTAGGATCAGCGGTCTCTTTTCCTTTTTCTACACAATGGGAGGATCATTCTTTGGCGTTGTCGTCTCCTTCCTTTTCTAAATTGGATTTATGGGCACATCTCTACTTCTGATTGAATGTTGTCGCTGCTGAGTTGAAAAAGCATTCATGTACCCTCTCTGATATTCATCAGACTCTTCTTCAAGAACTGTTTCATTTGCCAAGATGAAATTTTCGTCCCTTTCTACTGTTGAATTCTCAGTATACTCCTCATCTTCAGTGATAAAAATTGGCATACCATCAGGTGTAAAGAAATCATTTTCTTCTCCAATTACATTCTCCTCATCATCTGATTCTGGACCATGCATAAAATTGTGTTGTAAGGGTGTCTTCACCTGCTGCTGTGCTACTTGGTCTTGTGCTCGCTGCTCTCTTTGCTTGATTCTAAATTGTGGTTGTTGCTGACCACAAAAGTTTGGATTTCTAACTTGTAGTTCAGGCTTGTCAATTTTCAATATGTAAAACATCTTCTCCATCTTACAGAGAACTTGATCTGAAATGGAAACCTCTTCCTTTATTGTTACCTTCTTTTCAGCCTTTGTTCTAGCTCTCTTAGCAAGCAAATTTGCTTCAACACTCACTGCATTTTTTTGCATGTCTTCTAAAGTGGTTGGATCTCTTTCTCTTAATTGATAGGCCATATCAAGATTGAAACCATTGGGAAACTTAATTAAAGCCAGCCCCATAGGTGGATTTATATGATCAGGAATTGCATTGTAAACAGAATCGAATATAATACAATAATCTTGAACAGACTCACCAACATTCCGCTTGATGTTCTCATATTCGAAAAGGATCTGAAGAGGATTTTTCTTCACTTCCCAGTGATCCAAGAATTTTCTCTGAAGATTAGGCAATGTAGTGATACTTGCATCCGACAAAGCTCTAAACCATTTCCTCACTTCTCGTCCAAAATTTTGTACAAACAGTCTCATAGTCACATTTTCAGCATCTATCTCATGAAGGTCGAAGAAGTCTGTCATACTGTCCACATTTTGTTGAGTTGTAACACTTTGAGGAGTGCCATCAAATAGTGGAATTTTGCTTTGATAATCGGCGGGCATGTCATCCAAATTTTGAGGCAACACAAGGGGTGCAAACCGGGCAGCCATTTCTCTAGGTGGATTTGCAACCGGTCTTGGGGATGTAGGGGGAGTTGGTGCAGTTGATGTATGAGGTGTTTGTGGTGTGGATGGAGGTGATGAAATTTTGTATGTTTGAGGGGTAGAAGTAGTAGATGGAGGTGATACCACTGCAGATTTTTTATCAGAGATAAAAGGTTGCACAGGGATGGTGGGATGAAAGGAGGTTCGGTGGGAATTTATGAACTAGATGTAATTGCGGATGACCCAAGAGTTGCAGATGCAGACTCTAAGAATTTGGGAATGTTTGTAGCCACAATGGAAGTTTGAAGTTGTTTCAAGATATAATCGTCAATTAATTTATTGGCCTTTTCAGTTTCAAGATCTTTGACAAACTCTGGATTTAGGATAGTAGAACCAACAACACTTTCTGATTTAGCCTCAAACATTGACAGATCAAATTGTTCGTCAAACTCAAGATCTTCAAGATACTCAAAAACCACAGGACATAAACGAGATTTGAACACAAGAATCACATAACTTTCTTGGCGAAGGATTCTTGGAATGAGATTGGGATTTTCGTACACAGGAGGTGGATCAGGATCCGGATTTTCTCTAGTGTGTCTTCGCGAAGCCAGTGTGTTATTATTTCCAAGAAATCAGATGGACATTACCAACTTTCTTAGCCTATCAAATTCTAAACGTATCATCCAAAAGCTTAGAATTATCAGATGTACTGGGGCAATTTGCCAGTTAGATATTCCGTTTATAAGACTAGACCAGAGATTGACTGAAGCAGCTTTTATCTACTTTCACCAATGCAAAGAAAAAGCATTTCAAAGGCTACCTGGCTAATCTTCAGGCTCCATCTGTAGTTTATAAAATGAAGAACACTAACAGACAAACAATTTCTTCCCCAGTACGGTCGCCACTAGACAAACAATTTCTTCCCCAATGGAGTCGCTACTAGACAAATAATTTCTTCCCCAGTATGGTCGCCACTATGTTAGTGCCTAAATCTACCTCAAGCTGAGAAAGGTAGGATCTAGGATAACATCAAACCACGCTTAACTCGGTAGCTAGCCCTACCAGGTCAGAAGAGGGCTCTCTCCTTGTCAATCTCAACAAAATATAGTCAATAGGACTTGAGATGACCGATGTGAATACTGATCGTAGGCTAGGTATGTGTGCAAAAGAGTTTGGTTGAATTTGATGATGTTTTGTTGGCTCAAATGGAAAGGCAGATTTGGGTCTAGGGAATGAGGCTCAATTTTGCAGAGGTCTCTATGGGGCAAGGGAGGCAAATGATTTGGTACTTCAAATTGAATGAAATGGAGAGCTTTAGACAGGTGAGGAGTTGAAGAGGGCAAGAAAACCTCATGGATCCTCTTCAAACAACTGAAAACATAAATAACTAAGCAAACCCTAGGTAGAGCATTGCAATTTCAATGGTTTCTACCTTTATCCTTGTTTGATTTAGTTAAGATGAAGAAAGAGAGACGGTGGAATACATAAAACACATGTAGACTTACAATTACAGAAGGAAACATAATACCAAAGTAATATGCCACATGAATCCCATAAAGTGTTGCAAATCCT
This sequence comes from Pinus taeda, assembly GCA_000404065.3. NCBI lineage: Eukaryota > Viridiplantae > Streptophyta > Pinopsida > Pinales > Pinaceae > Pinus > Pinus taeda. The sequence continues at coordinate 40,710 of APFE031255024.1, read as the reverse complement.
AGTCTATTCCTTAGCCAAAACTACTGAAATGTGTATACAATGAAGCTCTAAGCTTTCTCAAAAGTCCAACCATGCTAATGACTGAAAAATCACAAGATATAGGCAAACAATAACTCATCCTAGCCTCTAGGGGTCAATCTCATAATTTTAGGAGTTGTTCCAACAAATTCTAAACTAAGAACTAAAAATTAGGCAGTGGAACAGCTTGCCTCTAAAAACTAGGGAACCGATTCATTCAATTGCAAACTAACTTTTCATAGATGAATTACCTCTATGAGTGAAAATTTAGCATAATTACATCAAGATCCATCAAATTACATTAAATTACATCATGATTTTGACATTTAGAAGAAGAAAAGTCAAACTGTCAAGAAACTAGGTGAAAAATAGAGTATTTTTGGTCAAACTGAGCAAAATTTCCCCAATGCGTCGCGTTGATTTCCCTATGCATAGCGCATGTTTGCAGCTACTTTTGGAGGCCTTCCATGTGTCCAAATTTGCTCCAAGTGTGCTTGTTGGAAAGTTCTTCCTGTCTAGTTTCTAGAATAAGTGGAATTTGTGAATTTGGCCTCGATTTTCCCCTCCAAAACTAAGTGCTCACAACATTGCTTCCTGTGTGTCAAAAAAAGGGCAGAAAGGTCATTTTTTGGGTGTTTTTGACCTTTTTGGGGGCTCAATACCTATCAAAATTTCTTGGCCATTGGTAAGCATGCATAATTTTCCATGAAAAATCCAAAAATGATGAGTTTTCATCAAAAGGAGTCCCCCATCAAAAGCGAGTGCCAGGTGGCGCGGCGCATTGGGCAGAAAAACCTGTGTTTTGGCCCAAAAATTTCAAAAATGCAAAAAGTGTCCCAAATTTTTTGAAATTTGGGCTGAGTGTTCTCCATCAAGTGTTGTGTTGGGGCAAGGAATCCTTAGCCAATATATAAATTCTATCTTTATCCTTTCGCTTCCTCGATGCCTTCTTCAACTTAGCCTTCAAGTTCCTGATTCGTGCATTGCAACTTTTGTTCCTCGCCAAGTAATGGTAGGCCATGTGCCTTAACATTGTTTTCTCCCTGTTGGCCTTCTCTAGCAATTTTTCTAAGTGGATATTTTCTCTCTCAAGCCAGGATTCTCAATCAGCATTGATTTCTTTCTCAAGTGGTGTGAGCTTCACTTTCCTCCTAGCAGCTTGTCAGTTTTCTCGTATGTTTTGAAACTCTATAATGGTTTGCTAATCCTCTAGCTGCTTGTTTCTTTGCTCCAGGTATTTGATTATCCACTTAGCTCTCTCTAGTTTGAGGGACAAAGAATTAATGTCTACCTGTTGCTCCTAAATGATCTCCTTGAGCTTTGAGCTTTGTGGGCCCAAATCAGTGTCATCATCCTAAATGAGAATAAAATTTGTCTCATGCTCTCCTGAAGGCCCCTCATCATGTAATGGCCACTTGCCCTTGTCATAAACCTTCTCTGTTGGTGGAGGAAGCAAGACCCCTTCCACCTCGAGTGGAGATAATACTCGTGTTGTTGTTGCAAACAACATTCTAGTGCCCTTTTGATAGGTGACAAACACCGGCACACTAGCGGTCTATGTCTCATGACTCTCCTACTGATGTGAAGGTCCACCTGTCTCATGAAAAGCTTTTGGAGGTAATTGAGGAGCCGTGAAGACCTCATGAGAAATGAAATCCTCCCATGAGATGTTCTGCAAACCAAGCTGATGTATGACCACAATTTTGATGAGCGCAAAATGATATATACTATTGTACTGCTGTTGAGGAGTCTTCCTTTGCACTAAGGTGGTCATCTTCTCGATGTTTCGGTAAATAAAGTAGTGGAGATTCATAATTCTCACCCGAGTAAAGTGCATCAACAATCTGATGTGATAGGCATATAGGTGAGAAAACCGGCCCTCACAGCTGAAATACTTAATTATGAGTTTCATCAAGGGAGCATATGAGTCTTTCAGATACCGGAAGGGAAAAACTCTGCTGAGATGTCTTTGATAACCAGTCTTGATGTAAGGCTCATAGTGTTCTCTATCAATCTGCTACCTTTTATTCCACTGCTCTCTAACATTTGGAATGCCAGTTGCTAGAGAGATTGACTCTAGTGTCAAGGTGAATGTCACACCTGCTAGAGTGACTTATGTTGAGATTTTCTGTTTGGAATAAGATAGGAAAAATCTCAGCTGATGACAACAATAGAAATTCAGTTCCTAGATTAGCTCTAGGTTGTTGGGAGGTGATTAATGCCTCCTATAATTGATGTGAGTGAGTTAATGAGGTTGTTAGATTCTCTATGCTATATAACAGGCAATCATTCGGATGTTTGAAAAGAGTGTGAGAGGTTTTAGTGAGGATTTCTTGATGTAATCTCCTGTTTGATTAATAAATTCCTGATGCCTATGTTTGGTGGACGTAGCCCAGATTGGTTGGGTGAACCACATTAAAAGTTGTGTCTTCTGTGCATGTTTGATCTGCTGTGTGTTTATTTAATTTAGCTGTGCAATTGCTTGTCCAACAATTGGTATCAGAGCGCGTTGGAGGAGCGGCACTGCTGGAGATGGAGCGCTAAGGCGTGGAGGCGCTGGTGCTGAGATGATTCTGTGCGTGTGTGCCTGATGTTGGAGCCTTATCTGCGTGGATTTCATTGCTGTGCGTGGATATTACCTGCGCAGAGACTGCCTGCGTGCTGATTATGCTGGTGAAGGTGCACGCTATCTCATTCTATTAAACCCGCAGTTAAATGTCAGCACCAATCTTATCGTCGTGGTAACTATGTTGCGCCCGTGGATACGATTTTGTGTTAGGTAAAGCTCTGACATGTCAACACTGACCTGCATGCAACTCAACTCAGATCTCTGACCTACACGTAACTCAACTTAGATTAATATGTCGACAATTCAATACGCAGTGTATATGTCAAAAAATTTGCAATGATGGTTCCACAGTGTATGTCGTGTTTCTTTTACATATGGTTGTGTCAACACTCTTCGTTAAACCCTTGCATTTTCTCAAGCATTTATACCTGTCGAATTGATATTAACTTCACAAGTCTTGGAGATAACACACCTGCCAACGCTTATTGTGACATAGCGACTCTAGACTCAATCACTGAGCTCCAATTGCTCATTGTTACATGACGACTTTAGACTCAAGTCACAATAAGAAACACATATGCGCAAAAGGTATTCATCATTAACCTGCACATTTTATTGTGTATACACCACAAGACCATATGTGAATTGTCATATTCGTTGCATAATACTACTGGATGCCAACAAAGATCAAGAATAATCTGTTGAGATTTTTTTTGTTTAAAAAAAGGCATCGAAGTAGGCAGTTTTTTTGTTGTGTAAAAACAAAGGCATATGCATTTTTTTTTGCTGGTATTTAAATGTTGGAATTGGAGATTATTGTGCTTTTTGATACAAAATGGCGAAAACTCAAAGTGCCCGGTTTGAAATTGAGAAATTTAATGGCAAGAATAATTTCGAGATCTGGAAGGTGAAAATGCATGATTTACTTGTCCAGCATGGCGTGGCAAAGGCATTGTTGGGCAAGGCCAAACAACCTTACAACATCACAGATAGTGAGTGGGCCGAGATGGATGAAAGAGCGATTAGTGCTATTCGACTGTGTCTAGCTGATGATGTCCTATTTAATATTGTGTCGAAGACAACAGCTGCTGGTTTGTGGACGAAACTGGAGAAACTGTACATGACCAAATCCTTAACCAATAGGATTCTCCTGAAGCGACAGTTGTACGGTTTGCGAATGAAGGAAGGTACATCGATTGTTGATCGTTTAAATGCTTTTAATACTCTTCTTGTGCAATTACAAAGTATAGAAGTAAAAATTCCATCCGAAGATAAAGCTATTACTTTATTGTGCTCGTTGCCCGAATCATGGGATCATTTTGTTACTTCTATAAGTCTTAGTTCTTCAGAAACTATTGAGTTTGATGATGTAGTTGCATCCTTATTATCGGAAGAAACAAGGAGGAAGTCGCATTCTGAAACCTCTACATCAGAAGCTATGATGGTTAGAGTTCGTTCGAAAGAAAGACGCCCCAGGAAGCCGAGCGACTCACATTCAAAGTCGAAAGGAAAGAAGAGTAAGCTAAAGTGTTGGTTTTGTGGCAAATCAGTGCATTTAAAGAAGGACTGCTGGAAGCGACAGCAGCAAACTTCAAAAGCAGAATCTTCGACAGAGAAGAAGGAGGCGAAACGACAGATACAGGTTCGACATCAGGTTCAGGTATGAGTGATGAAGTATTATCAGTTAATGTGTCAAATCATGGTCAACATTGGTTGTTAGATTCCGGGGCATCAAACCACATGTGTATCCATAAAAAATGGTTTAAAGAATATAAATCAATTAATGATGGAGTTGTGTACATGGGTAATGATGTAACATGTAATATTGTTGGGATTGGGAGTATACAACTACAAATGTTTGATGGGACAACAAGAATATTAACTGATGTAAGGCATGTACCAGATTTAAGGAAAAACTTGATTTCATTAGGAGCACTTGATTCAAATGGATATAAAACTGTAATTCAAGGTGGAGTTATGAAAATCTATAAAGGTATCTTACTAGTGATGAAGGCTAAGAAAGGAAAGT